>JAODAL010066911.1:0-17542 GCA_025379985.1 Phyllomedusa bahiana
ATTAATTTGAGAACTGGGGGGCTCATTTACTTGTCAATGGTGCGTTTTTGAAATGGGGGGGAACTGGTTCCAATGTCCTAGATGGCCCTAGAACATAACAATTAAAAAATAGTCTTTATTTATTTCACAAACAAGTAAAAAAGCTTGATGGCTGCAGACACAACAACTGGACCAATGAGCTTAAAGGGGTTTCAACCATGTAATAAAACCCTCTGCACTGGTCGCCCAGTGCTAGCTGTGAGCTGGCCATGCATATGAATGAGAAGGTCAGTGCTTGCGGCCATCCTCTCCATTCACTTTTATGGGAGTTCCAAACATAGCTGAGCGCACGGGCATGGCTATATTCGGAACTCCCAAACAAGTGAATGGAAAGAACGGCCGCAAACGCCCCTCCTCATTCATATGCATGGTTGGCTCGCAGCTAGCACTGGGCGACCAGTGCAGAGGTTTTTACCTCATGGTAAAATCCCCTTTAATAGTTACATAACACATTTGATGATTGCAAACATCTGAACTCTGCATTTACTTTTCAGTGATTCTTAACTCGGGCCGTTTAATATTATTTCACTTCTGGGATGTTACTTAGGACTACATCTGATGCACCCACCATAATATGGGTCTCAAAAAGGGAAGGTTTAGAATGGTAGAGAAGAAGGGATGTACATTGAAATCAATGGGAGAGCTCTGACCACTTCTCCAATCAAAATGGAGAGGTTTTGGGACTCGTCCTTGAGATAGGTGTTGGGCCAGCACTGATTTGACATTGATGGCATATCCTAGTGATATGCCATCAATGTCTAAAATGGGACAATCTCCCATTTAAAACTCCTCCATTACAAATGTCAATCACTGCTGTATAACCACCCACACTTTGACAAGGAAGTGTGAGTCTGAAGCTTGTGTTTTACATTATATCTGGAAGCTTGCAGGACTAGTCTACAGAGGAACAGCACAGCACACATCCTCCTTAAAGATAATCTGCAAAAGAATTGTTATTTCATGGAGATTACAAGTATGTCCTACAACAGACATGTCAGGAGAGCTGAAAGATCTTCTTTCAAGGAGTATTTGTCTTTAGACAATCCTTGTTAAGATGGAGATACCCATCAGAAAGCTGCCTCTTTTATCTGTTTTGGTATATTCTATGACTCCCATTTACTTCTTTGGGGGTAATGAAAACAGCATAGATGTGAAAGGCAGGTAGTCTGCTCCTTTGGCTCCCTTAGTTCTCATTGATCTTCTCTGCTTGCCTTTGATTAAAAGTAGATAAATGTTTCATAAGGTTCAGGGAATCATTGTATTAATATTAAATATATTATTTTGTAGAATCCTTTAGTGCAAGTCAACCAAGTGGTAAGTATGTCTTATCTATTTTCACAATCTAAAACTCTGGCTCTTATTATTCATAACTATAACATGTAGTAGTTGTAAGCAAGTGTAGTATTACTTGGGTTTTAGGCAAGTTTTCATAAGTTACCACCTTATCAATATTCTATAGGCAGCAGTGGTGCTACAGGACCAATCTCATATCCTGTTCAATGTCATGTTATTGTCTGGTACATATCTCTATCTATCTATCTATCTATCCTCATATATCTATCTATCTATCTATCTATCTATGTGTCTCATATCTATCTATCTATCTATCTATCTATGTGTCTCATATCTATCTATCTATCTATCTATCTATCTATCTATCTATCTATCTATGTGTCTCTATCTATCTATCTATCTATCTATCTATCTATTTATCTATCTATGTGTCTCTATCTATCTATCTATCTATCTATCTGTCAATCTAACTGTCTCTATCTTTCTATCAAGCTGTGGTAGTGGTGTAGCTATGTATTTTACATCAATGTCTCTTCTGTAAACTTGTGGTATAAGCTATGAGACAGCGTGGTCACTAAATCAGACTGCAGCTATAGACAGGACCTGTCACCTCTCCTAACATATATCTCTTTTTAGAAAACATATTTTCCATAAAATAAAAGTTCTGAAACATCTTTTCTTTGAATTCGTTGTTTAGCTGTAGCTCTGTTATTTATCATTGAACTGTATGTATAATTTGACATCTGGGTATCATCATTCTACTTGTCAAACAAGCAAATCTTTGTATTTGCGTGGACAATTGATTCCTCTTAAAGGAAAGTCAACAATTAAAAAATAGTCTTTATAAATAGTCTTTATTTTCTTTACACAAAGGCACAAAAGCTTGATGGCTGCAGACACATCTGACACAATAAGCTTAATAGTTACAGAATCCATTTAATGGTTACAAATGTAGCTGACGTTCACCTCTCACATCCATGGCACATGGTGCTCGACAGTTTTCATGTCTCTTACTCGCGATGGCGCTATTTGTCCACTCTTGATCACTCATCATCACAGCAGCACAAGAACAGTTCACAAACTATGTAGTTTCAGAAATGCCGCCAACCTTGTCCCAAAAGCCAATAATGATCTATCTTTGCTACTCTGATAAATTGCCCCTTTTATCCATGACAGTAACAAGGGATATGTGTGCAGACAGCCTATTACACACCTTACATAACCACCAAACCAGCTCATCACACGTAACTTCCCTCATAAACTATACACTGCCGACATTGAAAGTAGGAATTAGTCATGATAATGTGACTTGACTGTGTACAATCTCTGTTGATCATATACAATGCTGCCAAAGGATGTTATGGACTTTAATGTTTTTAACTGCGTATTATTAAAAGTTCTATTTTAAGCCACATATCATCATTGTATGCTGCTGCAAATGGAATTACTGTTAGATAGGACCTAAGTACACAGTAGCTTCTACAACAAATCCCAAAGCCTTTGACACTTCTTAACATAGATCATAGTCATATATAGATGATCAATAGGAGCAATTGAAAAGAGACTTCACCATATGGAAGCCACTAGCATTTTGTTTCCTTAAGTACATTCCAGACACTCCTAGCACCATGATACAGGATTTTGAAAAGATTTAAAGTGCACCTCCAGCAATAAATATGGTTTAATCAATGGCAGAAGAGGGAATAATGTGCCATTTGCCAAAATGTATTATAAAAGATTATAGCATTATTTTACTGCTACTAACTAAGAATGCATGATTATCGGCAATGGAAAATGCGCTAGGCATCTACCTTATACTTCTAGTTGCACTTATTTCCAAAATTGTAATTCAACAAAAACGTGTCTTCCTGTGCTAGTCATGTGGGGACAGTGGGGGCGCTCTCATACACATTAGGTCATTAGATGCTGTTTTCATTATTGGGATCTGTTGACAGCTAATGTTTATGTCAAGTATAAGGTAGCGTAACACTGTATGACTACTGGGAAGTGATCCACCCAAAAAATTGTTCCAGTGGCCTCCACCAGTCTTGTTCCAGCTCTTGCTATAGCTGCTGAGCTACTGTACAAGACTTGCAAAATGAGGTCTGCAGTGATCTGGATGGTCTATAGTTACATACAGTTATATTAGGTATCAGTTGTCATCCTGTTGGCACAGAAATTCTTTATTTATAGCACCAGCAGCTTTCATTCTGTCCACTTTCATTGAAATGTTCACAGTAATAAGTATTCCTCCCTCATTTGTCTCTTCCTAGACGTATCTGAAGTCAATCAGCTTCAGGGGACATTGACGGGACTCATTGTTGGAATCATCATTGCTGCTCTGTTGGGGGCTGCCCTTGCCGTTGTCAGTGTGGTTTTGCTAAAAATGTCCCGACTCCGAACCCAGAATGAGAAGAATGGTGTGGACAACTTCACCTTTACCGGAAAATAAGCACTTTCTGTAATGACAGCAGTTCTCATACGGTGCCAAATGCTTATTTTCCTTCAATGGATACGTTAAATTTTGTGTATTATAGTCTACCATGACGATGCAATATATGAAGACTATTAGTATTGATTTATTTGTGATATATTAGGAATTACATATTGATCCAGATTCATTTTTATGATAACTTGTAAAATAAAAAAAATTAATTTTAATTTCATGGAAGAAGCTGATGTGAAATCACTTTTAACGTTGAATGAAATAGAAGCCAAAGAGGCGAGTCTTAGTGTGTACTTCCAATTACAACTACTGTGTAATTAGTATGTGTTGGTACTAATAAAAGGCTGTTGCAAAATATTAAATTGATGACTATGTCTTCTTTAAGTAATGATTGCCTCACCTTGATGCATGGCTGCCTTAACTTGTGATGATCTCTTAAAGCAAGGGACAACATGGTCTATCTCCTAGACATCTGTATGATATACTGAATAAGCAATGAAGGTTAACTGTCTACAAGCAGCAGAGATGGGCACAGATAGAACAGTATATTGGCCCCAGGCTGTTCAAGATGTCATCACAGATAAACCCTCTATGTGTCCTAAACAGTAAGTGTGAGCTATGAAACTCATTAGCTCAGACCATTACAAACAGTCTAACAGACAGTAGGAAACTGCTGACTGCTTGTAGGGTACCAGTGAGTCCCTGTACTAATGGGGCCCCGCTCCAGTTACATAGGTTGCCTCATTGGTATGTTCATAAACGTAAATATATTTACATTTATGATGAAATGTAAATAATGAAAAGTAAATTAGGAAGTTTCAGACATTTTATTATATTTGCGTCTCTGTAACACCAAGAAGGATAAGCTGTATGCCTAGGCAAATCATGGAAGTGGCTTGTGTCGCTGCTGATGATCAGATTTTTAAGCACCCAGCAACAATTTGTAGCATGTGGGAGGGGGCATCAAAGTCAGATTTAAAACTAGGGTTTTAGCCACAAAAAAAGTAAAAAATCAGATCCAGGGGCATGGAATGATTGTCCGATGTCTCTTGTTCATCGACCTAGCAGTTATTGCTACTTGTTGCAAACTGTAAGGGAAAGAATCTTTAAACTGAGAAACCTCCAGCAGACTGCTATGCGCCTAGGCTGAGATGTCAGAGTTGCATGACCTGGTGATTGCAAGAAGAATGATGAATTGGAATGACACCGAGAGCTACATGGTGGGGAACCTCTGCACAAATTGTCTAATTGGAAGAATGGCATGTACTGATTCATTCTGTACTGAAGGTGAAATTGGACGTCATACAACAAGCCTAGGGAAAAAGTGTCAACACAAACCAACAAAAGGCATTTGTATGACACTGGACTATGAGCCAGACCTTCAGCTACATGTAATAACTGGTCTTACACCACTACTCTCAAAAGCTATTATTGTACACAACAAAATGACAATGGAGGCTGGAATGGAGGTCAGTGATGATTATTACTTTTGTCTCAAACACATTAATAGCCAGAGTTGGCCTGGAGACCATGTGGGCAACACCATAAAGGAACCTTCCCAAGGGAACCTCACACCTGGGAGTATTGTGTGCAATGGTGTAATGCATGGTAGCCGGACCTCTCTAGTCTTTATTTCAGGTACACTAACATCTTAGCATTACATTGATTTAGTGGAAAAAGTGGTCATGACCATTTCTCAAATGTGTTTGAGGAGCTTCTTTTCAACAGGACAATGACAGGCCAGATGTTGCTCATGTTACTATAAGCAGCCTACATGGCCTATACGTTCTACCATCACCTGCAGCATCTCTGTACTTGTCTCCTGTCGAACAAATCTGAGACGTGATTGGTTGGCATATGCAAAGAGAGCTACTAACAGCCGAACTTGATGATTTGCCTGTCCAAGTGGATTCAGCATGGCAGAACATTTCAGACAACCATTAGTAACCTCTCTAATAGCATTCTGAGTCATGTAAGTGCTGGTATTTCTGCTTGTAACCCTCATGTTTTTGGGATATTTTGTTTCTATTTTTTAGAATTTGTATGTCGTTAACATGTCTTCAGTCCTGTGATTTCTAACATTGCAAGACTTTTCCTTCTGGGCCTTGCAATTTCAATGGGGAGGTGTGTATTAAAAAAGATTTATTTGTTGAGACTGAAATATCCCTAAAAATGGAAAGAAACAGCTAATATTTCACAGCTTGTATAAGTGAGGTTATGTACAGTGTCCATCTCATGGTTTTATCAGATCTGGTTCAGGTTTCAGTGATTATGCAATGAACAGTTGGAGATGTGTACAGTATTAGGTGGCTAAATATAGAGAAGCGTATTGCTAGGTGCAAAAGGACTGAAAGGGAAACCGAAACTTCACTTACTGGAAACTCTCCTTTGGCAAATCCTCATTTCAGCAGATGGTAAAAATATTGACTCAGAGGATGACTGTAAATTTCTGGGAATTGAAACTTCATTTACGGGAAACTCTCCTTAGGCATATTCTTGTTTATATTAGCAAATGGAAAAAAAATATTTTCTGATTGCAAATTGATAAAAAAAACATATAAGTATCTTTGTGTAATTTTATGTTCTGGTTAAATATGAACAAGCACCAGATTCAAAAATGACCTAACTTAAGAATTTAAAAGCTATGAGTGACAGTCCTACCATATTTGTGAAAAGCCAATGTGAATCCCACCTCTGGTACCTGCATCTATCTCTATAATATAAGTCCAATTATTCCCTGTCCTTGTTCAGGTCGTGACCACAGTAAATGGAGAGATGGTTGCACATGCAAGACTCTCTCTAATCACCTAAATGGGAGTTCAAAGTAGAGCTGAGCATTACTACATACAGTGCCTTGCAAAAATAGCCAAATCTCAGGTTGCTACTGCAGCAGCGTGGTCATTAATGGGGAGTAATGGGACCCTTCTTTGCTAGGTTGTGAAACCCACAATTATTAGACATATCCTGTGGCTGTAAATGCTTGAGATAAGAATACCCTTTAAGGTGTGACTTATAAATAATTAAAACATTACTTCAACAGATAATTGTATTGCTTCTGGTTGCATAGTTTTGCCTCTAAACAAATTACTAGGGAGGCCACATGTGAAAAAGTGTGCACCATTTAGCCAGTGTATAAAAAGGACACAGCTGAGCTACCGATGTTGCAGAAGAGGACAACCAAAGCTGTTGGGGGAGGGGTGGTGAACAAAACCCACAATAGGAATAAAATTTGGGGGAAAATGCAGCTTGAATGTTCATTCTGTTCGGTTTCCAGACTGAAAATTAACATTATATTCAATGGGAACTGAACAGAAAGTTAGTGAATGGTCTTTGCCCAGGTTTTTGTCCATTTTTGAGCGGTTTGCGATTTTTAACCATAAAAGTGGAAAATGATGCACTATCGGTTCCACACAATCTATAGAATATATAATATATAATAATAAAAATATAATATAAAAAATTATATAATATACACTCACCGCCATTTTATTGGGTACCCCCTGTCCAACTGCTCGTTAACACTTAATTCTAATCCCAAATCACATGGCGCAACTCAGCTTTGGGCAGTAACATGTCAAGACAACCCTGCATTAAAACCCAGCATCTTATGGGAAAGAAAGTTTTTTTGATGCCTTTTAACGGGGCATGGTTGTTGTGCCAAAAAGGCTGGTTGAGTTTTTTCAGAAACTCTTTTCCCTGGGTTTTTTTCACCACAACCATCTCTAGGGTTTAAAGAATGGTCCGAAAAAAAAAAAAACACCAGTGACGGCATCCGGGGGGCGGAAATCCCTTGTTTGTGCCAAGGCAAAGGAGAAGGGGCAGACTGGTTCGACTGATAAAAGGCAACAGTACTCAAAAGCCACCCGTTACAACCCAAAGGTAGGCAGAAAGCACTCTAAACGCACATACGGGCGAATTTTGGGGCAGATGGGCTACAGCACAGAAGACCACCCCGGGTGCCACTCCTTTCAGCAAGAACGGGAAACGAGGCCCAATTTTCCCCAAAAGCTCATCGAAATTGGACAAGAAGATTGGAAAAACGTTGCCTGGTCTGAGGATCTCGATTTTTTTGCTGCGACATTCGATGGGAGGTCAGAATTTTGGGGTCAAAAACAGAAAGCAGGGTCCACCTGCCTTGATCAACGGTTCAGGCTGGTGGTGGTGGTGTCATGGTGTGGGAAATTTTCTTTGCCTCTTTTGGGCCCCCTTTTACCAAATTTAGCATCGTTGCAAAAACCTTTTTGGAATCTATGCCACGAAGAATTGAGGGAGTTCTGAAGGCAAAAGGGTCCAACCCTTACTACATGGTTACCTAATAAATGGCCGGTGATGATATAATTATCCCTATATATATGCACACAAAAAACACACATATAAATTTATTAACAAAAAAAACGTGCCACGACATGTTAAAATTTTTTCATTGTAATACATGGCCAATGGCCAAAATAAGTCCGATAACTGCACAAAATCTGCATAAAAGCCTTTACAAAATTTGCGACAAAGAACATTCAAAAAATGCAAACCGCTGAAAAACTGGTCGGTTTTAGTGTTCAAAAACCAGTTGTGATGGACGTTGCACTCGAAACTGATCAGGTTTTGTCCTTTGTGGTGTGAACCCACCCTAAAAATAAATCCCAACACATCCAGGGAAACAAGTGCAGAATCCTGGGAGCATGGCTTTATATAGAAATAGAGGACCAAAACTAAAACCTATAACATCCAAGGAAATAAGTGTAGAATTATGGGGACATGGCCTTATGCAAAAAAAAGTGTCTTTATCAATGCAATTGTAAAAAAAATAAGTCCGGCAACAGTGCAGACAATACAAAGGCTGCTATGGAGCATGTGCTATTGACTTTTTTTTTTAAAGATTGAATTAAAAAAGGATGATTTTATAGCTATATCCCTGCATTTGGATTATGTGCGCTGTTGTTGGACTTCTTTTTTACAATTGCATTGTTGCAGATCAGCTGGAGATCTGTTATATTTTCTTATTTACAAAGTCTTTATCCCATTTTAACTTCTGTTCATGTATTTTACATTAGGTGGCAATAGTAACCTCAGCTGTTTGACATTCTAAGCTTTCGGCTTCACCTGCCAAATCTAATTCTCTAAAATGAAAGTAAATATTCCTAATGTTAGAAAAAACCCACTCATGGATCATGTGCCATGCGTCCTATAAATACTACTACTCTGCCCTGGGACCCAAAAGCTCTGGGAACCTTAGTCACTGACAGCTGGAAGATCCTTGCTAAAGAGTAAGTCTTTTTGATACTGAATATGTCGTATTAAGAGTTATTTTATAGCAAAGACATTTTATTCCATATTAGACACTCATGTGATTAATGTCCAGAAAAACCAAAAAGAATGAGAGCAGCACCAAATATCCACATCAATATCACAAGATGTACTAGTGATGCATCAACCTGTCCAAAGGGTGTGTAAGCCTTGTACTCACCACCAATGGTACAGAAAAAAGCAGAAGATGGACAGCATCTGCTTGAGAAAGGCCATTTTGTTGAGGGCCGAAACGTTGCACATCTTTGTACTCCTGATGGAATAAAATTGTTCCTGCTTTTTAATGATGCTGCCGTCCATCTTCTGCTTTTTTCATGAGATTAATGTGTTATTACCAATTGGGTGAGATTCTGCAGATAAAATGTGACATTAGTTCTATGTTTCCTATGAGTTCTGTGTTTTTGCATTCAGAGCCTTCGTACTTATAAAAGATATACCTATAACATTTTGCTTTTATTAGCAAGCACAGAAAAATGGAATCATTCTAGCATGTAGGTGAAAGTAGCATTAGTAATATTTGTCATTTAAATTTGATTGCCTGAATGTTGATAACTGGAAGAAATAAGTAAAAGGGACACTGCTTTCAGATCAATATTCCTGGAAAACTTCTGGCAATATTTTTATTTCAGCAGTCATATACAATTAAAAACTACATATAATATATTGTCCTTCTCCAGATGTGAAAGAAAACTTTTGTAAGCAGGGAAAATTAATTTTACTTTACTTCATCTACTATTGATTTCTATGTAATCTCATTACAAACATAATGATTGCTCCATTGTTCTCTCCACAGAATAGGTAAGATTATACTAGACCACAACCAAAACATAAAAGGAAGATAGGGTAACTCTTTTTCTGCACCGAGGAGGAGGTGGTGTTTTTTTCACACAAAGGAGACCCTGTATCAACTGCACGGGTTTGGTTTTCTGACGGTTTTTGCAGCGTCGTTTGCGGTTTTTTTCAGAACGGCCTGAAAAAAACACGGCCCGAAATGAGCCCATTATATTGTGCTATATGGGAAAACCCTGTGCAGTCCCACTGCACGGGGTTTTCCGGCCCGGCGGTTTTGTCGCCGGCGGGACCGCGGCGACATATCTCAGGTAAACATGCACCAATCTTTCCGGTCCGGTTTACCAGGACGGAAGAATGTGATCATTCAATGGGAGGGGGGAGGGCTGTCTGTTTCTAAGACTCATCCGCGGTGAGAAAAGCCGTCCTCGCGGCTGTGGGGACGGGGCCCGCAAAATCAGGACAAAAGCCGGCGCGGTGTATCCTGTGCCGTTGTGATAACGGCCCCTTAGGTTATTGCTGATAAAAATTACAACTCTCAGGCCTTAGTTTGCCAGAAAGAAGGACCATCGAGCAATCCTCACTGCTGTGCTATCAGAGCTCACAGAAGGAAGTAGAGGAAGTATGTACATAAGGGAACTTTAAAAAAATGATATACAAAAAAACTAACCACAAAATAATGAAAAAAAATCCATATAATAATTGCTTGTCAATATGTGAAAAGAAAAAATGTTGACATACGCATTCCTTTTAAGAGTGGGTTTATTCAAAAAAGGACATTTTCTTATCATATCCACAGGATTGCTGTGGATTCAAGCACTGAGCCCAGTGCTCCATTTATACTTAAAACTCCATTCTAATGATTGATAAATAATTATTGATTTATCATATATCCTCTGGACGAGTACTGCCACTGCTCCTTTGTGTAGTAATCCTCTTTTTAAAGTGCTTTTAGGGCGGGACATGTATGTATGGGGACTGTTGCACAGAGGGTTTTTTCTGGCGTCCTTTCAAGCCGAAAATGGTGCCCAGTCCTGCTTCACTATGAGGCCACATTGTATGGAAAACTGTCTTGGTCTAAAGGACTTTCTTTGTTGCCCATAGCAACCAGAGTTCCCCTTTGATTCCATATAGAGCTCTGAAAAAATGAAACGGGCGCTCTTATTGATTGCTGTGGGCAACAAAGAAAGTCTTAGACCAAGACAGTTTTCATATATGTTCCCCTTTATTTTTAATAAGGCACACTCCAATATTGGCGCATTAAAGAGCGCCCTTGGCACATTGTAATGCGCCTGAGATGTTCATAGATTCAGGTGCATTCTCTGCTACATATGCGCACAAAAAAATGGCACCTGGATGCCAAAAATTATACATGTCGTTCTTAGTTGTTAAAAATGGTGACTGGTGTGTTTAAGATCTTTTCATATATATTAATATATATATTATATATATATATATATATATATATAAATATATATATATATATATATATTAAATATATTATGTGTGGAGTGTGTTCCTGTGGGTGTGAATGAGTTCATCAATGAAATGAAAAATAAATAACTGATTAATTGCAGCTCAATACAATATAAGTGCCGAAGTGACAAAAGAATGCTACATAGCAACATCAAGTATATCCAGAAAAATGATGTAGTACAAATAAATAGTCAGTTAGATATGGTAACTCATTACTAGTGTTGAGCGATTTGGCAATTGGTATCGGATTCGATCAGTATGATTTCGATGGATTGTCGATAGTTCGGGACGCTTATCGATAAGGTTTTTCGATAGTGAGCATCGATTTATGCCGATTACCATTAAGTATTTGGGAGGAGCAAACAAACCTTCATTATTACACTCCAAACAAGGCTGGAGATGCGGAAATTATCAATCCACAACAGTCAAATGGATACGTTCCTACATCTTAGGCCACACACGCCTAAATAGGTTTCTAAAAGTTCACAGAAAAAAAAGTCCACAGACCCATTTACTATTCCCGTTCTTGTACCCAGGCCTGACCCTTAAAACCTGCATCACCCACAAATTAAAAAGTGCCTGAAAGGAAGTATGATTTGAACCATCATGTACTTGAACTGGGGACATTGAATATCCCTGTCCTGGGAAAAACGCTAGAATTGAGCCCCAAAACACCTGCACAATGACCCCCCACATTTAAAAAGGTGACGGAAAAAAAACAAGGAGTCTTTCAACCACCATTTTAGTTTCACTGGACACTTTTTGAACTTTCCCTGTCCTGGGCCACAGCATGAGCCACCAAACCTCGCATGGACCCCCACATTAAAAAAGTGACGGGAAAAAATGGAGTCTTTTCAACCACCATTTTAGTTTCACTGGACATTGGGGGACTATTCCTCGTCCTGGGCCACAGCATGAGCCCAAAAACCTGCATGACCCCCACATTTCTTAAAAAGTGACGGAAAAATGGAGTCTTTCTAACCACCATTTTTAGTTTCACAGGACATTGACTATTTCCTGTCCTGGGCCACAGATTGAGCCCCAAACCTGCATTGACCCCCACACACAGTTAAAAAAGTGCCGGAGAGAAAATGGTGTCTTTTCAACCACCTTTAGTTTCAATGGGACATTGGGACTTATTACCTGTTCCTGGGGCCACAGGCATGAGCCCCAAACCCTGCATGGGGGACCCCACCCCACATTTAAAAAATGCTGGAAAAAAGGAGAGATAGGTCTTTCAACCACCACCATTTTGTTTCATGGAATTGATATACGTCCTGGGCCACAGCATGAGCCCCAAAACAATGCATGAACCACCACATTTTAAAAAAAGTGCCGGGAAAAAAAAAAGGAGTTCTTTCAACCACCATTTTAGTTTCACTGGACATTGACTATACCTGTCCTTGGGCCTCACTGCATGTGCCCCAAACCTGCATTGACACCCACATTTAAAAAGTGCCGGAAGAAAAAAAAAGGAGTCTTTTTCAAAAACTCCACCATTTTAGTTTCACTGGTCCATGACTATACCTGTCCTGGGCCACAGCATGTGCCCCAAAACCTGCATACCCCCACATTTTACAATGTGACGGAAAAAAAAAAAGGAGTCTTTCAACCACCCATTTTAGTTTCACTGGGACATTGGACTATACCTGTCTGGGGCCACAGCATGAGCCCCCCAAAAACCTCATGGACCCCACATTTAAAAGTCCGGGAAAAAAGGAGTCTTTCAACCCACCATTTTAGTTTCACTGGACATTGACTTTACCTGTTCCTGGGCCACAGCCATGGGACCCAGGGCCGGAGTTACAGTGGGGTGCGGTGAAAGCCAGGCTGCGTCCGGTCAACTATTAACACGCAGGTTTAAACATTGCCTGTTGAGCAGCAACGAAAACTGTCGTGGATGGAGCAGAAGTGCGGCATGCGGAAGTGTGAGAAATCCAGTCCTTCCTCTGTAACACAGTAAATGTACCTGGGTAGCGCTTGCCCCTCCGTTATGAGTGTGGACAATTGAGCTTTCACTGGAAATACTGGTGGTTAAACGCTCCCTGTTACGCACCCACGTGCCCCTTTATCTGGCATTTCTTTTCTATTTTTTACTCAAGTGCTGGAGGAATGGTCTTGTACTTTGTTCTCTGGTTCTGTGACTCCATACTCCATGTTCTCTGAATAAACATACATACTGGTCAAGTTTTCCTGTTACCTCCTTGTACAATTCAGAGGAATTTTTTTAACAGCTATTTTGTACATGCAATCTTTTTAGTACTTTAATTCTAGGAAAACACAATTTTTAAAATAGGATGGATTCCCACATGTTTTGTTCTTCTTTTTTTCTTGTATTAAAATGGGGTTGGTCTCAATTACAGGGATTGATAGCTATGTTTTAAGATCTTGCAATATACTAAGTCAATTTTTGCAATATGTGTCCATTAACGTGGTCCTACCTATTCCTGTTTTCTGACTCAAGCTACCATCACCCTTGAGACACTCCTTGACAATTTGTGCAGAACAAATGTCTGTTAGAAACAACATTTTTTTAGAATAGGACCTGTAGTATAGCTGCATGTCACAGCAAAATGCCCCCAAAAATTCCCAAAAAGCTGACCCTTGAGCCACTTGTTCTTTTGTGAAGAAATTGGAGCTGTTTAGAAAAACAACATTTTATAGAATTAGGACCTGTATGTATAGCTGCATGTCCAGCAAAATGCCCCCAAAAATTCAAAGCATGACCTGCCTTTGAGCCACTTTTCTCTTGGGTTCAATTGCTGCAAGAACCAAATGTCTGTCTAGAAGAAAACAACATTTTTAGATGGGCCTGTAGTATAAGCTGCATTTCCACAGCAAAAATCTGCCCCCTAAATTCAAAGCATGACCCTTGAGCCACTTGGTCCAATTGTTGAAGAAACAAAATGTCTGTTAGAAACAACATTTTTAGAATAGGACCTGTAGTAATAGCTGCATGGGCCAAAAGCCCCAAAAATTTCACAAGCATGACCTTTGAACCCCACTTTGGTCAATTGTGAAGAAACAAATGTCTGGTTAGAAACAACATTTTTGAATAGGACCTGTTTAGTATAGCTGCATGTCACGCAAAATGCCCACCAAAAATTCAAAGCACATTGACCAACCCTTGAGTCCATTTGGTTCAATTGTGGAAGAACAAATGTTATGTTAGAAACAACATTTTAGATTAGGACCTGTTTTGTATGCTGCATGTCACAGCAAATGCCCCCAAAAATTCAAAGGGCATGGGACCTTGAGCCACTTTGGTAATTGTGAAGAACAAAATGTCTGTTAGAAACAACCATTTTTTTAGATAGGTCCTTAGTATAGCTTGCAATGTCACAGCAAATGCCCCCAAAATATTCAAAAGCATGACCTTGAGCAACTGTTGGTCAATTGTGAAGAACAAAATGTTGTTAGAAAACAACAGATTTTTTTAGAATGGACCATGTAGGTATAGGCTGCATGCTCACAGCAAAATTGCCCCAAAAAATTCAAAAAATTTTTTACCCAAAAAAAGCCATGACCCTTGGAGCCACTTTGGTAATTGTTGGAAGAACAATTGTCTGTTTAGAGATAAAACTATCATTTTTAGAATAGGGACCTGTAGTATAGCTTGCATGTCACAGCAAAATGCCCCCAAATAATTCCAAAAGCAATGACCCTTTGAGGCACTTTGGTCAATTGTGAAGGACACAAAAGTCTGTTAGAAACAAACATTTTTTTATAATAGGATCTTGTAGTATTGCTGTCATTTCAAAGCAGCATGACCTCAAAAAAAAAATTCTTTATAAAAATGGATTTCTTCTCTGCCACTGTTAAATTTGTTTAGGATTGGTGGGGTTTTGTGAGGGAGAAATGCACTTTAGAAGCCACATTTTCTATCCAAAGGACCATAATTATAGCTGTAATCTCACAGCAAAACATGACACCCAAAATAATTTATAAATATGACTTCTTCGCAGGAATCCGCCACTATTAAAAAATGTGAGGGAGAAATGCCACTAGAAGTCACATTTCTGTTCCATAAGGGGACCATTGATTATATACGCTCTGTATCCTCCAGGGCAAAACATGAATCCTCAAAACCATTGGGAACAATGCGAAAAACTTTAATTCAAGATATAGTGAGTAAAATGGAATACGGTGCTTGTCATGAATCCTATTGCTGGTCTTTTTACAGGTCTCCTCACAGCAAAACATAAAATGAACTGTTGGGAAAAGAGAATAAAATTGCAGTAAGAAATGGATCATTTTAAAAAAAAACGTTTTCAAGAGGGAACCATTTCTGTTTGAAAGGAATGTGAAGTAGACCGGCAACTAATCGGTTGACCACGGCAATTGGGGCCACATAAACATCATCAGAGATTTCCATGCCTGTTCATCTTGATGAAAGTCAAACGATCTCCACATTATCTGTGGAAAGCCCGGATGCGTTTGTCTGTAATGACTCCTCCAGCTGTGTGCTGAGGTCCGCTCAGATTATGACGCTGGCTGTGGGTGGGAAGGACAACACCTCTATTGCGTGGGACGAGCCATAAGCTAGGGCCCATTCGGTCCATTTTGGATACCAGAAGTCTATTGGGTCCGGAACACATGCAAAAACATCGGTGTTAGGAGACGCAGTTTGTAAGTTAGCACCTGATTCTTATAAAAGTGATCCTCTGTACTGTTGTGTTGGATGTGTTGCCCTGCATTGCATGCGTTGGATGAGGTGTAATACAAAAGATTGCAGACGGTCACCCCATTAGGCTTCTGCCCACCTTGACTGCTGACTTTGCCGCTACGCTACTTGGCCACTCACTGCCATGTCACGTCGTGATGTTGTTCACCGTGACATTGGGAACGTGAAGCAGACGCAAACAGATGTTCTTCCATGTTGGATCAATCAGCAAGGGTTCTCCATTTCCTCATTTTAATCTACTATTTGGGGTGGGGTGGAAGGAAAAGTTGGCTGATTTGTTTGTTTTGTTACCGGGATCCAGGGAGGGTGGCCAACCTGTAAACTGTTGTTCATTTTGATGGCATTTATTGCGAGATCTGTTGGGGAAATGGAATCAAGTATGTGAGAGATGGAGCCTTGATTTTCCCAAGCCCCCTGGGTCGAGGGGCATAGCAAACTGATCTTCCTATCTCCTCCTCCCTAAAAATGCCCAACCTCTTTCCAAAGGGAGGGGACGTCGGAAAAAATCGGTGTTTTAGGAAAACTTTTTTCCTCCTTCCTTCCCCTGCCTTCCCGGGCAGCTTCAACACAGCCCCGGCTTGCTGAGATGATGACCCTAGAGCTGAGCGCCACCCTTTATTAGCTCTGGAGAAAACTGCCTTTAAAAGACGATGAAATTGTGAAAAAAGTCGGGCTTGGGTTTGACGGGAGAAAGGTCCGTGTCCCCCATCTTGTGTCCCTCTCCTCCTCCTGCTGGCGGGACCTGTTGTTTTAGAGTGTCCCGATCGTTCCGAAATAAATCACCACATTTTCATTTGAAAGGGCATTGTCCGCACTGACCATTTTGGGGGGCTTCTTCAAAATGGCAAGGATGGTGCAGGGGCCTTTTTACCTGCCCCATCTCGGTGGTTAACACCCGAGTGTACCGCTGCTTGGGTTTTTGGCCATGTTTGGGGCTTCATGGTAATTTTGGGATGCGTTTCTGCCACAATCGTGGAGCATGGGGGGTGGAATTCCAGCGTGTTGCCCCGTAACAAAGAGACGGTTGAGGGGGGGGGCCGAAGCTGAGCTGCAAACGCAGCCAGGCGGGATGAAGCAGGGGTGCGAACGGCGGAAGTGCGAAAAATGACCCCGAGCCTTTTCGCGGATTTCCGGGCCGGGTAGTCTTTAGAAATTTTGGGGGACAAGGTTCATGACATGTGCCCGGCAAGGGATTGCTCCAGGGCTACCCCATTTTTTTAAGGGCGGCAAAGCAGATTTCGCCCGGGGTTTTCGCAACCACCCTTTCCCGGCACAAGGGTTCTTGTACCCCAGCCCGCGCCGGGGCTCGGTGGGGGGGGTTTAGGCCCTCCACGCTCCTGCCTGTGTGTGGACGGTCTCCCCAAGGGGAGATTTAATTTTTTAAACGGCCCGGGGTCTTGGGCATGATGCCACAGAGGACCCTTTGGGGGAAAGAGCCCCGCACCATCCCTGCAGTTTTGAAGAGCGTCGCCCAGCCCGAGAGCCCCCGTCACCCCGAGGACATCCCCCCCACC
>JAODAL010066912.1:0-17542 GCA_025379985.1 Phyllomedusa bahiana
AAAAATTCAGACTTTTTATACACAAAAGACATGAACCTTCAAAGGAACTTAGAATATTTAAAAGTAACAAAATACAATATAAGTAAAGCAGTTATTTACAACAGGCCAAGAAATAAACAGTCTGGAAACTTGTACAGCCAAGCTATACGATACAATCGTATTTGCTCCGTCAAGACAGACCTGGAAAAGCACCTTCTGAATCTGAGGACAACATTTCTCCAACTTTGATACAAAGCAAAATTGACGGACAACCAAATAAACCAAGCAGCAGCCATTAAAAGAAACAATCTACTTACATATAAAGAGGCATAGAATGAAGAACGAGTGCCCCTAGTTGTCACCTACATCCCACAGCTGGAGATCCTACGAAGTATTGCCAAGGAATTCCAACCTGTGCTATATAGGGACAACAGACTCAAAGAAATATTCCCAGTCCCCCCTCTCCTTTCATTTCGGCAACCACCAAACCTGTGGTGTATTATTGTCCAGAGTGCCATGAAGGCACCAAATGAAAATGGCACCTCACCCTGCCTGCAAAACAGGAGCAAGACCTGCAGGCACATCTACACCACTGACAGTGTACCTGTCCCACAATCCCAACAGGTGCACAGAATTAGGGGGACATTTTCCTGCAGGTCTTCCAATGTGGTGTATCTCATTATGTGTGTGCAATGTCCCACCACAGGCCTAATTTAGGTAGGGAAACAGGGCAGAGACTCAGTCAGCGCATGAATTCACACAGATTCACTATTAGTAACAGCAGAACAGATCTCCCAGTGGCTGCACATTTCTCCAGAGAAGACCACTCCATGGAAGATTTGCAGGTTGTGGTCTTATTGGGACATTTTAAAACACAAACGGAGAGGAAGGAATGGGAATATAAGTTAATGCAAAAATTTAAAACTCTTCAAAATGGACTAAACATTCATCCTACCTTCATGTCACACTACATATGAACCGTGAGGGTCACAAATCACACCTATAGCAAAAAGAATAAGACCAAAAAATTACTGATCCCTCCTGTCACGCCTCACAAGTTTCCAGACTGTTTATTTCTTGACCTGTTGTAAATGACTAGTCTGCTTATATTGCATTCTGTTATTTTTAAAAATTGTAAGTTCTTTTGAAGGTCCATGTCTTTTGTGTATAAAAAGTCTGTTTCAGTTTCTTCTATAACACCATGTCTGATGAAGAGAGCTAGTACTTTCGAAAGCTTACCATCAAATATACTTAGTTAGCCTCTAGGAGGCATCGCCTGATTTCTTCACTCTTCTACTACTTTCAGTGGCTAACATGGTACAACATTATACTACTAGCAACTTTATTGTCCATAGCAACCAATCAGATCTCAGCTTTTATTTTCCCAGAGCACTATTTGAAATGAAAGCTGATCTCTGATTGGTTGCTATGGGCAATAAAGACAGTCATACTGCTAGACAGTTTTCATACCTAAGGCCCAATGTGTGAAACCTCCATTATGGAGAGAGAAAAAGTTCTTTCCAAGTTCATGGTGAAGAGGTACAGCAGCCAATGTGACCTAGGTCCCCTCAATGAAGCTTATTTTTTATTATGCAACACATCACTTTAGTCATTGCTTCACAGATGCATATTTGTTTATTTTTTTTTTTTTTTTTTTTTTTTACTTTTTTTTTTATTCTTTTTTTTTTTATTTTTTGATTTTTTTTTTTTTTGTTTTTTTTTTAGTTATTTTATTATTTTTTTATTTTTTACTTTTTTTTTTAATTTTTTTGTTTGAATTTTTTTTTTTTTTTTTTTTGTTTTTTTATTATTAATTAACTGTTTTATTTAATGTTTTTATGCCATTAGGCTGAAATATAAATGATAGATGCACATTAGCAACCATCCATGTAGCACATAAAATGCTTATTCTTAGGATTGTTTTATTTGAACAGGAGCGACAAAATAAATTTTATCCTGCAGAAAAATGTTTGACTTGTCGTCAAGTTAAAATTTTCAGTACTTTTTTTTTCAATTAAACCCTGGTAATTATTTGTATAGCTACAATTAGTTATTATTTTTTCTTAACAAGGGTGGTAGTATGCCTGCAAACTGGCACACTAATAAAACCATGGTTGATTGTTAGTTCAAAATGAGGACATACAACAGAAAACTACAATAGAATAAAAACATGTCATGTCAAAAAGACACAAAAGAGAACGTAATCATAGAGAATCTAACCTAATTCTGCTTAATTTAAACACAATTTTTATACTCTTAATATAAGATACAAAGTATATGTTATATTGGTAGAGTGGGATAAATTGATGCTACAATTACTATGAAGGGAAATTGACAGACTGTATGAGTCATTGTGAAAATGTTCCAGAACATGATGAAATATAGAACTGTGATGGATAAATGCTTCTATATATGAAGCTTTCTTAACTGCATGAATCAACCTGTTTAATCTTAATAAAAAAAAATGCTTAGTAACATGAGCATAAAAGCACAGGGGTCATTCAAGCAAATGTTTGGAATATTATAATGTTATCATGATTACAGATGATAAAGCTAATTTGGCTATGGTGTTGAAGAAGGTGGAATGTTAAACAAGTCTGCTTATATTGTCCTAATAGTCCCTTCTTTTTGCATTTTTGTCAAACAAAGAATATTGTGGTATTAGTCTAATTAAATGTGAGTAAATACATATTATAGTTTTGAATTATTACTGCATATAATGTAGCGGCACAGGTAGGTCAGGATTTCATCCGCATCGAAGGTTAGGTTTGGATCCTTCTTGCAGATTCACAGCAGGCTTCACTATTTTGCCCAACAAATAACTGACAATATGATGAAAATCTGAAGGACCCAATTACAGTCAATTGGGTCTGTCATGTGACATATTATTTTTAGATTTCTGGTCCTAAGACAAAACAGAGAGTTGGAATGCAGATGTGAACCTTGCCTAATCCAACTTCCATATCAGCTGTGCAGCCACGTGAAATAGTAACAGCCACTCTAGGTTTAATCCCTAGGCAACAATGAACATATGCGTGCATCCTATTGTCGCTACGGATGTATGAAACGGGCTTACTTACAGATCCTGCTCCTTACCCAGCAGGTGCTGGCAGATAATTACAGCTGACACCCGCATCTATCACCAGGGATCACAAACAGCTTCAATCCCTACTACTGAAACTCTGGTGGTACACTATATATGCTGTACCACAGGCAAGAAGTAATAAGAGCATCATCTTGGTACCCCTTCTGCATTATATATCTATCATGTTTAAAAACAATCGCACACCCTAGCGGTTTAGTGCCCTAAAACATAAAAAAAATGAAAAAAGTAATTAAAGTTTAAAGCACCCCACTTTTGCCATTTAACAAATAAAAAAATAAACAAATAAGATATATATATATATATATGATATATAGTACTACTATATAATATAATATATAATATAGTATCGATTCATTTAAAAGTTCAATGTTCAATCTATATATTGTAGCTATACTTATCTTGTGTACAGTTTGTGTATTACAGTTCTATATTAGTATGGGTGCTTTCGCACAGTGTTGTTTTAAGGGTGCTTTCACACAGTGCAGTTTTGGTGCAGTTTTAACTGCGCTCCAATTAAACTACCTTTACTACCAGCAAGCTTCTTTCAGTTGTCTGAATTGTTCCGAAAGGTGTTTTAAGTAATCATTATTTACTATGGGGAATGTATTTCCGATGTGAAATACATGCCACACTTTGTGACACATATTTGCAATGTATTTCAACACGGATTTCGCGTCCATAAATTCTCCATTAAAGAATCCTGGAGAACAGAGCCTTACACCACTACAAGAATAAAATGGATTTGTCATTTAAATGAAGTACTTAAGAAACAGACATATCCAAGTGCTCTAACAATGAAATAAATGTATTAGTACATTTTATCCAATAACATTAATGCCAAATATATATATTATCTCCTATGAAAGAATTCTCCACTAGAAAATGTATTCCAAAGTCCGTGAAAATTACACTAATTTAACATCAAATAAGCCACCCCCCCCACAATTGGGCACACCTGATGATGTTGTCCCAGATGTTTTCTTTAAACATTTTTCATAACAACAATTTAGGATTTATTTTTTTGGCTTGCTTTCAACTTTAATGCAATTCAGTATATACAATAATAGGCACACGAGCACAGGTATTAGCTAGGACCTGTGGTCCTCCAAGCAGGATTTCTATGTTCCCAGGGCTTAGTTTTCTGACGTATTTACGGACTATTTATGTCCGTAAATACATCCCACTCAGCCTAAAATAAGGAACAAGTAGCTTAGAATGGCTACCAATGGGAAATCCGGACGTAAATTACTGTCGTGAGATTCTTAATATATTTGTGTCTAAATTTTTTGTATTCTGCCAGGGACAAGTGGGCCAGGAGAATTCCATCATGATGGTCTGGATCGGATGCAGAACAACAGGGAAAGTCAACGACTTGTCAGAGAAACATCACCTGTGAGTCACCAGATGTAACTGCACTGTACTCACCTATATGTCAGCAGAGTCTATGTACACTGGTATCTACCACTCTATGGTCACTGTATGGGGGTAATATACAGTCTGTAGGACACCTGTGTACACTGGTTTCTATCACTATATGGTCACTATAAGCGGTAACTATTGTCTTAGTATGACGACCATAATAGTGTAGGGGTGTTATTCAGTCACTATGTAGTGGTATTTTGTGGTCATGTTCTTGCGTATAATCATGTCCATATTAGTAGTAATATTCGGTAATGTTTTGGTCTGTATAAATGGATTCGATAGTAAGCTGTTATGATGGTGATATCTATGGCGAGGTATTTACCCCTTGTATTGTCTAGTAACTGCATGTCCGATAAATGTTCGTGGTTGCGGAGGCGGGCAAGGGAGGGGGTTATGGGGCCCCATCCAAAAGTTTGCTATGGGGCGCAGGCTTCACTAGTTACCCCCCTGCAGGTAATGTAGCATCCAAGCACTCATGTGTGAGATGCAAGTCGGGATCTCCCAAGGACTCGGGTGTCAGTGGCACTAACGGGATCTTCCTCCTCTTCCTCCTCCTCCTCTTCCTGTAATCTGTGCCATCCTCTTACCACTGTATGGTAATCAGTACCAATGGTGTCCACCCCTGCCTCCTCATACTCCTCCACTTCCTCATCCTGATCATCACCAGAGCACTGGCTAGTCTCATGCACTCTACTCTTTGAGTTGAACTGCACCCGCACCCGCCCACCGACCTAGAACTACTGCCTAAAGAAGACCTATAAAATTGTGAAACAGTCGGGCCTTCTACGTCCTCCGGCGAGTAAGGCTCTGTGTCCGCCTTCTCCTCTATTTCTGCTGGGACCTGCTGCCACAGAGTGCCTAAGGCTTGTTTCAGTAAAAATATAACCAGAATGGTCCTGCTGAATGAGCATTTTGGTGGCCTCTTCAAAACTGCCAAGGATGGTGCAGAGATCCTTCACCTGGCTCCAGTCTCTATGGGTAAACACCCCGAGGTCTGCACCTCCTGCTAGTCAGGCCAAATCAACATATTCATAACCTGCATTAATGGCATTACTTGCTGCCACAAACTCTGGAGCATGTGTAGGGTGGAATTTCAATGTGTTGCCATCACATATCAGATGGTTGATGGGGAAGCCCAGATGACGCTGCAACGCTGCCAGTCGTGTCAAAGCTGCGTGCGAACAGCGGAAGTGTGAGTTAAGAACTTGAGCCTTCCTCAGCAGACAGTCAAGACCCAGGTAGCGCTTGAGAAATTTCTGAACAACCAGGTTAATGACGTGTGCCAGGCAAGGGAGTGCGAAAGTCTAACGATCTTAAGGGTAGCAAGGAGAATGCTTCCGTTTGTTGCACACCACTTGCCCTGGCACCAGGTTCTGAGCACCCAGTCACTGGTCGGTCTGAGTATGCAGAGCCATCCACAGCTCTTGACCTGTGTGTTGATGGTCTCCAAAACAAATTAATATGAGAATGGCCTTGACTCTCTTGGCACGTGATGCTGTTGAGGTTGGGGATCTTGACTCTGCACCATCCCAGCAGTGTTGAAGAGTGTCAGCTGAGACCCATCACCAGAGACACTGTCATCCAGCAAACTCACCCAGTGAGCAGTCAGTGAGATGTAACGCCCTTTTTTTTTTAACAAATTTTATTGAGGCCAACAGTCGTTAATTACAATCCATATCCAATCAACATTTGCAGCATCATTTTCAGTCAATAACTTACAACATCATATATAAGTATGGAGCTATCATGAACACATGTCCACTATTGAAGAATAAATTGGTCCCTCAGAAGCTTCTTTTTCAATTTTCTCCCCCGCTCCTTTTAACCAATAGTTCCAACTTTTAAAGCCCCCTAACTCCCCCTCCCCTGTGCGCAACCTACCACCCTTTGCTAGTCCCCCTACATCTAGTTTCCTACGATCTTTCATTTTTTTCTATGAGGTAGTTATTCGGTGTACTTCAGTTGGCTCTAATAAAGATTTAATCGTAAGTGTCCGTGTATTGTTTTGAGATAAACTGTCTCCCATTTTGTAGAAAGCCCTTAGATTCCTTTGTCTATACTCCCTCTGCTTCAACTTTTCCAATACAGGCCTGTTTCATACTGTCCGTAATTTCGTCCAATTAGGAACAGATTTATCCAACCAATGGCCTAGCAGGCCCTTTTTCCCACTTAATAATGCTACATGAATCCCTTCATTGTTACACTCTTTCTTTTTTCCCCCCTTCGGAAGTTTCTTTTGGTGACGTAGTGGAATAAAGAAGCCCTGAGGGTTAAACTCCTAAAGAACAGTGCCAGATGTCTTATTATAAAATCTCTCATCATACGCCAGAAATCTAACAACTGCTTGCACGACACATACAGGTGGTATAAATTTGATCTTTTCCAGAGCTCAGATTTTGGCAGGCCACCATATACTACTAAGTTCCCAGGATTGCGGGAGATATTAAAAGCATAGATGGAGTTTATGCGCTAAGCGAAACAGTATTCTCTCCATAGTTCGCTTAAGATAGCCTTCCCGCACTTGCTTCAAACCCAACAGAATTTTTGCTAATTAAATCTACATCTGATATGAGATCTCCCACGCCTTGAAAAGAAGTACAATTCCAGGGGCTTTCCAGTGTCTTTCTTACTCAGACAAAGTCTAAAAAACAAAAAAAAAAGATCACTACTTTGGCCGCCTTTACATAGATCGGAGTAACTCTTTCAATCTCTCGCAATGATTTTAAATTTTGACACATTTGTCCTTTACAGAAAGCTTTCAGAGTCCTGTTTGAACTGGAATATTTGGTTTTGGCCTAGCTGGAACTTTTCCTCTATCTCCTTCCACTTGAGCAAGGAGCCCTCCGAGGTTGACAGAATATCTCCTAACTTATTGATTCCCTTTTGTCTCCAGACAGAGAAGAATTTGTTCTCCTGGTTTAAATGACGGCATATCCCATAAAGGCATAAAAGACGAGATTAACATGGGGCCTGCCAAATGAGCTTACCTAAAATGACCAAGAGGCTAGTGTAACCTGCAGAACCCAAGACTCTTTTATGACTTTCCGATGATTGCCATTTAACAGAGTGTGCAGATAGAAATCAGACTTACAGGGTTCGCCAATTGGGACCCATCCTGTGTTTGAGAAAACACTGGACCCTTCTAGCCAATCTTTGACATGCCTCCACATAGCAGCCAGGTTGTATAGTCTACCTTTCCATACAAATTTTGCGAAGGCATTTAGAAGATCTCTCACCTTCATATGTTTCAACAGCAATGGGATATTTTGCAGAGGGTACGATAATCTAGCAAAGCTTACCATCTTGATTAGTTGAACTCTCCTCATGATGGATAAGGGTCAGGTCACCTCCACCTGTCAAGCTCCCGCTTTTAATTTTTATATTAAACGGAAAAATAGTTTCAGCTACTATCAAGCCCCCCCTAATCCCTATCTTCTCCCACGAGTAGGTTAGGCACTTTGCTACTTGACTCCTTTTAGACAATGTTTTAAGTCGACCATGAGGTCCCATAGGCAGCAGTTTGACACTTATTTTCAAAACCAGAAAATTCCCACCTCAAATTTCTATAATCTTCAATCAACATTCTCAGTTGATCAACCGCATTGTTTAAAAACAGGAGCATGTCATCTGCAAAGCAAGTGACCTTCACCTCTCTAGATCCCACCCTGACACCCTGAAAAACGTCACTATTTTTCAGAAAGACCGCTAGTGGCTCCAGAGCAATGTTAGACAACATAGGCGAAAGGGGACTGTAACATATGCGGTGCACATACAGCATACGGTGGAGCGCCGACCGCTGACATCTGGGTGTGGATCCACTGTGGGTCACTGCAGGCGAGATGGTATATGTGAGAAACCACGCCAGGGAGTGAGTCTAAGGGGCCCCTGTCTTCACGGAGTAGCCGTAAAAGAGCGGACGGACTTAGCTTAGGGGCCCCAAGTGTACATGTAAATTATAGCGCTCAGCCAAAAGTGCGTTGAGTAGTTCTAATCACCACAGGCTGAGCTTGAATCTCGAAGATAAAGTAGATAATCAATGTCCCGACTTAAAAAGTTATATACTGGTGTGCAGGGCTAGGCTGCACTCACAGCTGCAGGATATCAACAGTCTGCAAGCAGCTGATTCGCACCCACCCTGATGGCACATGCTTGCTGACAGCTCTGTGAGTGACATACGCCCAGCCACTCCTGACAGGACGTTTGCACCACTATGGGAGGAACCTGGAGGCCGCCCACATCAGCTGCAGGGGGCGGTATCCAGATCGCATTTAAACTCCCTGCTAAGCTGAGTGCTGCGCCTGGTGATATTTCCTGGCTACCTTGTTACTTGTTTTTGTGTTTGCTTATTCCTATATACCTGACCTTCAGCGTTGTTCTCCTGACCCCGGCTTGTCCGTCCTGTTTTGTACCTTGCACCCGTTTGGCTTTTGACCTCGGCTTGTTTTACGTTTATCCCACTGGTTCTGAATTTGTGGTTTGGCTTTTCCCGTTTTGGATTGACCCGGGACCTGTCTTACTATTCTACTTCCGCACTTAGGCAGAGCTAGGGACCTTGTCGCCCAGTTGCCGTCTGCCACCTAGGGAAGCATGTCAAGCAGGCAGGGACAGTGGGCTGGGTTCCAGTTAGGGCGCACTGCACCTCCCTTGATGTGACAGATACGCTCTGTGTGCAACATGCATAAATCACGAAGATTAAAGCTAACATATGTGGGAAAGAAAATTGCAGAGGCATTCTACAAGCCAACGGTGTCTTGGCAAAGTATAACTACATTGAAACTGAAGTGTAAAGACAATAAGAAGGATATGAAGAATGCAGTATAGTATACAAAGAAAGTAAGCTGTCTGCCATCAACCAAGATGGCGACTTTCAATGTTTGCTGTTGCTGTCGTCATTTATCCATAACGCTTAAAGTTGCATAGATTGAGGGAACATACAACACATAATCACACCTTGTATTACTCAACTCCTCCCTCCCATTATTCTTCCCTCAGCTCCCATGCCAGAACCTCCCATTATTTCCTGTAGCCATTTTAACGAAGTCCAAAACACTCTCTGTATCTGGAAAGGTGAAACCAAACCCCGCCCTTTCCACTTCCTGTGGCCATATTTGTAGCCGTAAGCATTCCAAAGAACCCGGAAGTTCCGGGTTGAAGTTGAACAGCGGCCATCTTGCTACTCCTAATAACATTTCCTAATCCCCCCTCCTCCGTGCAATTCACTTGTTACTACTAATGTAAATATTGATATGCAACTGTCGTGTGATAACGTCTGTGCCAGAACACCTGCATCACAACAAACACCATCACCAGCCCCGCAAGCACTCTACCCTTTGCTCACTGCTTCTAGGACACCTCCTCTCTATAGCCCGCTATTCTGACTTTTCAATGACCTAAATGGAGGGAAGACGTGGGAGGGAGGATAAGTTTCCATTATCTACAGATGCCAGGAACCCACATCTGCAATCCAAAGTTTAAAGGACTCCATATTTTTCCTATTGCACACAGCACACAGACTGTGCGCTAGGATAGGACACATTACATCAGAACACCCGCTAGTTCCGTGGGAAGAACTGCCCCACAGGTCCTATCATCAAACTCCACACAACAAGGTCACCGTTGGCAAAACTTACCCGTAACCCTAATGCCTCGTTCAACCCTGTACGTCTTATTTCGCCGCGTATTTGCCGACGGATTGTACGATCGGTCATCCGTCGCAAATCCGCGAACGCGTAATTCACAGCCTATTTCTCTTTTGGATTTCAATAGAAAAATACGTCCTCGTCGTTCACACTACGCTTAGTTCCCAGGGATTCCGGATTGCGCCGCGGATGACACGCAATCCGGACGGAAAAACAATTCACATGTCAATTTATTTTCCGAACGTGATTCACCACTACAATGATTGTAGATGGTGACAATCTCCGTCGGGAAAATCAGTTACAAATACGTCCACACTTATGTGGCACTTATTTTGCAACTGATTTTCAACTGATTTCAGAACGTATTTACATCGGAAATCCGTTGTAAATACGTTCTGAAATTAAGCCGTGTGAACGAGGCTAAGGGTGAATACTCTGCGGACCCTAAAAGTGAATCCAAATCACCTGACATTTGTACGTCATTAACCTCAATTTGGACACAAACGACAACTCATACCTTCATTGTGGAGGGACATGTGTATTTCAGATACTACAACAGTTGTCAATCCTGCAAATGGCAATCACCGGCATCTGGTGGCATAGCCACAAATTTGTTGAATACGGTGGTATGAGAGATACAGCAAGCCTGTGATGACTCAGATCACGTTCTGGTGGTGTGCCTTTTCCTGTATCCACTGTACTCATCACTCGAGCAGGCAGTTAAACTAGTTATTACATAATCATGCAGTTGGACCCATATATACTAACAGCGTATCCCATGACCATATTGTGTCAGCTGCAGAATACTCACGTGGCTCTCCGCTTTACTCAAACCGCTGCCTCTCCCCAGGGCAAACTTTACCCTTGCTCAGGAGAATAGCCTCATTCTGTTGCAAACTACACCCACATTCACCTACACCACCAGAACCAGACTCATTCATGGACTTACCCCTACCCTTCGGCAGCACTCCCACCCTCCACCCAACACCTCCCACCACGGGTTTCCTTTTCTCTGCCGGTTTACTTCTCATCCATCCAGGCAAGGCACAATACCCCGGTAAAACCCAATCTACGTGTTTTTTACCCCCGAACAAGTCAATAACCCTATGACCCAAAGCCAGACCCTGAAAAAAACCCTATGGCTTTTTTCCCGTGGCATCACCCGAAACAGAAGACATATTCTGCTCCTTGGAAAGATCTATACCATGTTACCAGCATCAAGGCCTATCATCAGATTAGCCCTACAAGAAGAAACTGTTGAGGACATCAGTGCTTATCATCGGGGGAAATTCTCCCGTTTTTCATTTTTGGGGAAAAGGGAACGCTTGGTGAGTCCCAGTCAATATCTTCATTCACTAAAGTTTTACTAAATTTCGGGAGAATTTTTATCACCGAATGTCTCCCTTATTCCAACCCATGGATTTGCATGAACACTAAACTCCCCCAAATCCTTTTTTAAGGGTGTTTGTTATAGAATTTTATTTAAAACCCCCTTTTGGGACTTTGAAACTAATCAGCAAATATGCGGGTTACCCGGGGAGCAATTTCCTCTCCATTGCAAAGGGCACGTTTCTTGGATGGCTCAACTAAATTCATCCCCAACAGTTAAAAAAATTTCTAATGTGACTCATTTTCAAAGCCCCACGGGGCTCTATACTAAACCAGACACCATACTTACAATCAACCCAAATAAAGTTTCCCTGGGTATCAACCTACAGACTCCAAACGAGATAATGGTTCGGACTTTCCCAAGGCAAAACCCTGGGGGACAAGGCCGAACTCAAAAAAACTTTTTTTTTGCAACCGATCGGGACATATCAGAGGCAGTGCCGCCCCAAAGTTTTTGACGAAAAAAGGGGATCTTGCTACCAATGAAACAACTACCGCAATACCCCAAGTATAATCAATTTCAACCTCGTTAAATTTTTGATCTTAACCGTCAATTAATCAAAAAACAACGCAGACCTCATCCACAATAATAATCCATCCTTTGGGCCCCTTTTTTTAAAAATCTTAACCATAGTCATACCAACCAAGCATATCCTAAAGTCGCTTATCCGCCAACCTAAAAAACACCTCCTATCGTCTTCATCCATAGGTTTCCCCGGAAAACCCTATGTCTACCGTTTTTCTAAATGCTGAAAAACCCCAATGTTAGTCTTTCTGAAACCCTTGTTGACCTCAATCTTCAAATAAAGGGCCACCAATTTCCCTTTTTCCTTGTAGATACGGGGGCAGCCAGATGGTTCGGAAAAACTTCTGACTTTCCCACCGGACGTCATACTTTCCCCTGATTAAATTTATGCATTGAAGTGGAGGGACGCCCAAACCCCCAACTCGCAAACCCTTTGGATATCTGGACTCTGCTAGATTTACTTATCTCTCCTACTTACCCAACTAATCTGTTTGAAGTGATCTTCTGAAAACAATGAATACTCTATCAGATATGATTCTTCTGGATGTTTTTGGGACTACAATACTCGAATTTCCATGAAGCTTACAAGCTTTCCTCCTTCAATTTTTTATCCCATAAACAATACCTCCTGAACTTTAACAATTTCCTCCTGAATTTTTGGTTAAAGGCCCTGATGATTTTGGGCACCCTTTTCCATTCACCTGACATTTTCTTAAAAAGGGGGTCAAAACCCGCCTCCTTGCCTCAATACCCTTTTTAAAATGTCAAGAACATTTCTGGAGTCACAAACCGAATTTTCCTGATAAGGGGGTACTCACCACTGCATTTCCCCTGTAAATACACCTTTTTTCCCTGTTCAAAAGAAATTTATCCCTGGTGAACCCCAAAAATCCCCGTTTGGTTCAGGACTCAGGAGCATCATTGCTTCACGGATTATGTGTACCCCTGGGGTCCCAAAGCTCATTTCTTCTCGCCAAGTGCCTTCTTCGCTGCCCTCCCACATCTATGGTTTTGCAATGTCTTCTCCATGCCCCCACACACAAGGATTGTCGATGTAAATACCCTTTTGCTTTCACTTTGTGGTACTCAGCCCCCCCTGGATGAGATGTTAAAAGGGGGCAGGGAGTCCCCCAACAGTTGACTCAAGCCTGCAGGCTTGTATGTTTTCTCTTGTGTGCCCCGATTTCCAATTTGTAATTAACCTTGAGTCCTTTTAAATATTTGGCATCCTTTAACGCAAAGTTATCACATCCAACCCCAAATGGTGTTCAAAAGAAATTGTATTCCTCGACATTGCATATCACAGGCCAAAACCTTTACTGATAGGGGAAAAAGCGTGATGCTCATTTCATCACCGAACAATCTAAAAAAAACTTAAAGGGATTTCTGGGCCTCTTCATTACTGTCGTCCAAGGTACCCAATCCTCCAGTTTTAGCAATTTTATACTTTCTTTCGGGGATTTTATTTACACCGATGAACTCTCACTTAGTGTTTTCAAACACGGGAAAAAACCTATCCTACAAGCTCCCTCTGGAACCCCCGGCTCTCCACCCCTTTCAACCTTTCCTATTTGAAGACAAAGGCCAAGTTTTCCAAAGTTTTAACAAAAAACATGGAGAGCGGATGCCCTCTTGGATATATTCTGAAGTTAATCCGTTGCACGGACTTTTCCTACTTGCCTCAAGTATAAAGTTTTCTTCTTGAAAAAAAACCAAGAATCTTTTTGGGGGCCATCTGGTCAATGTTTTGGCTCCTCATATCTACAAGGGATCCCGAAACAGTCGTGAACTATTATAAACGCGTCATCTCTTATACAATGCCCTTTACTGATCTGAGAAATGTCATTTTGAAGGGTGAAAGTATACTCTCCCCACCACTCCTGCTTCCTCTCTAAAAGGGGGGAAATAAGATGAAGATAGTCTACCATGATAAAGACCAGACTGCCCGGGGGAACCCTTCATGACTGTCTTGAACAAAGGGAGGCAAAAACCCCCATCTTCCCTGTCTCTACATCACAGAGGGACCAGATATGCGAGATCAAGACTTCATAAGTTTTGCGTGGTTCCCTTGCAAAAACCATAAAGGCGCATCTTTCCCTTTTCGAGAATGCCAGCCAAGAAGGTGAACTCGGGGCTGTAACAGAAGTTGTAAGCTCGCCGAAAAGAAGAAACATAACATATACACCGACTCAGTCTGCGTGTAGGGGTAGCCCATACTTTGGGCCCGAAGTGGTTTCCCAGACAGCGTGGAACCCCATCAAGAATCAAAAACCCTTAACTTCAGCATGTCCCAATTGCCCGCTCAATGGCCCTTTAAGACTAAAGCCCATGAAAAATAGAGACAGTGGGAAATAGAAGGCACCCAAAGGGAGACTTTGGCTGCAAAGGGGGCAGCTTTTCTTTCCAGAATTTGAGGAAAACAGGAGTGGTTGATATGTGTGAACAAGCAAGAAAAAAGAAGGAGAAGGTGAGAAGAAAGAAGGAGAAGGGAGAAGAAAGAAGGGAAAAAAGAAGGGGAGAAGAAGAAAGAAAAGAAAGAATAGAGAGGAACAAGAGAGAAGAACCAAGGACAAGATTATTGAATCCAGGGGTTAACCTGTTGAGACAATCTCAAAAAACTGAAAAAGCCCCCAAGGAAAAGGGAAAGTTGGGGAGAATTGGGAGAGGGGAAAACACCAAGATGGATTCTAGAGGAAAGACAATAACTTTGTTTAAACCCGGGCATTAATCCACTGTATAAAATGGGCCTGATCACCCACAGAGGGCTAAACCAGATGATTTCATCACTCAACAAGATATACCTAGCACCCAAATCTCCCTTTTCCCCGGCAAATAGCTATGCAGAAGTTGTGAAATATGAAAAAACTTTTTAACCCCGGGGACTGATGCAACACCAAGGGGAAACATTTGGTTTAAAAACTATATCCCCTTGCAGCGATCCCGATTAAAAACATTGAATTACCCAAGAGTAGAAAGTACAAGTATTTCTAGTATGGTGGATTTGTTCTCGGTTGCCCCGAATCTACCCAGCTACCACATGCTGCCGGAACCACCAGAGAAATATTGTCTGAAATTATATGCAGATTTGGGGTTGATCCCCCGAGGGTTTTTAAATTGACCAAAAACCCGCCTTTACTGCAGAAAACCTTTTGGAAACTATAGGTGACTTCGACCTGCACAACCCCCTACCAAACCCCAATTTACAGAAAAATGGAAAGAATGAAGCCATCTGAAGAAAAAAATTCTGAAGCAGCAATAAACATTTCTTCCTGGCCCTGATCCTCCCCCTTTCACCTATTCTGTCAGAAACACCCCTAGGCAGCCATGGGTTTCCCCCTCAGGGGATAGGGTTTTCAGGCCCGCCCAATAAGGGAGGTTTCAAAAAGCAGTTGAGGCAGGGAATGATAGCCTTGTAAAATATTTATAAATCTGTGTAATGAATTGAAAAATAATCCATGCCCTAGTGTTCTCCTCCATTCCAGATCCAACCTGACAAAAACTAAACCTGGGGACTTTTTGTGGTCAGAAAACGTCAGTGATTCCTGGAACCCCAGATTTGACCATACCAAGTACTCCTGATATCCCAACCTCAAAGAAACTTAAGGGGAAAACCCAACCGGGGGCATGCTTCACACTGCAAGGAAGTGATTTTTGAACCTTTCCCTTTTTTCCCCTTTTATATGTTTATCTAGTCTTGGGTTGTTAAAAATGCAGGAGGGGCAAACCAAGGGGGGGGGGGGGGTGTCGATGAATTTAAAGCAGGATCAGTCAAAGCAGGGTTTGAATCCTTTCGCCCAGATAACAATCAACAAAAGTGTTTGGATGGTAAATTGCATCTATTGTAATCAACAGAGGTTGATAATTACACCCGAATGCCTAAAGGTAGCTAACAGTTAAGCGCCCCCCTTAGGGGGGTTTCCGAACATTGAGGGTTAAGACGTAAAAAATCCATGAGCCTCGTCGGGCTGCTCTAGGGGGGCACCCGGCAGTCGTTTCAACAGCACCTTTCCCAAAGGCTCTGCGAGGGGCCGGCGGTTGCTTGGTTACCCCCCTTGGGGGCAAGCCCGACAGGGGTTTCATGGGTTTTAAAAACCCCTCAAACCCGTTCACCCGCGTCTAAGGAGAGTACCTTACCCATTTTTGTTCAATTAGGGGACCAATCATCAATCAACCCCCTTGGGGGGGGCGTTAAAAAGATTCTGATTTTTTGGGGACTTCAAAATTTTAAATTTTTGGGAAAAACATAAAAGTCTGTTTCATGATTTCATTCTTATTAAACTCACAGATATTTTTTAACTGTTTTTCGCTTACATCCTTATCGAACTATCAGAATCTTTCACGACTTTCCTTTTGACAATGAAGAGCTAAAAGCAAGAGTTTCAGGGGCCCTTCCTTCCCCCCCAAAATCAAGAGAGTTTGGGGAATGTTTATATCACTAATGCTTCATTACGAATCAAATTATAACTTTCCTTAGCGACCGCGTTAACCAATCATTAGTGAAGAAAAGTTAATTGATTAAAAAAATTCTATTGGAATGTAATTTACTGTGATTAAATCAGATTTTATGTCCCAGCCAAATGTGTGGGGCATATTCTAAGTCAAACGTCGGCACTCTAATCAATCAATTTGAACAAGTCATCAAATGTAAAGGGGTGGTAAAAGATAAATTTTCCCCACCCGATTTTTTTCATCTTGACACCCAAAAGGCTAAAGGGAACGGACGCCCGGGCTGGACCAGACTAGGGAACGGCGCTCTGGGGTGGACCCTGAGCTAGGGGAACGGGGGCTCTGGGGGGACCAGACTAGGCAAGGGGGGTTGGGGTGGACCAGAGCTAGGCAAAAGACCCTGGGCTGGGCCAGAGCTAGGCAACGGGACGCCCCCTGGGCGCCATGAGCACGGGACAACAGACACTCGGGGAACCATGAGCCAGCGGACAGACAGACACTCTGGGAACCATGACCACGGGCAACAGAAAATTGGCAAAACCCTGAGCCAGCGGGGGGGCAGAAGACACTTTCCCCCCCCCCCCCGGGGAAAACCCTGAGCCAGTGGGACAGCAACACTTGGGGAAAAAATGAGCCAGGGGACAGACTAGACTGGCAAGAAAAACAGCAGAAAAAAAAGGCAGGGGCCCACGGGGATCCCTGGTCAATCTTTTTAACGGATGCGGGGCCACATACAGCATACGTTGGAGCCCCGACCCCTGACATCTGGGTGTGGGTCCCCTGTGGTCACCGCAAAGGGGAGATGGTATATGGAGAACCATGCCCGGGGGGGCGGAGTCTAAGGGGGCCCCGGGCTTCACCGGGCCCGCCGCAAAGCGGGGGCAACTAGCTGCGGGGGACCCCAGGTCGCTACCCCTACGTGGCACTTTCAGTGACAGCGAGGTGCGGACAGGAAAAACAGGTGGTGGTAACAGGACATAGGTACTGATAAGCGTACCCACATCAGGTCACGGCAGAACAGGACAGGTAAATATC
>JAODAL010066913.1:0-17541 GCA_025379985.1 Phyllomedusa bahiana
GAACGGGTGGGCAGGGACTTGTTGGGGGGGAAGATTTTTTTAGGGGGGTGAAAATAGAAAATGAATAGAAGCATATGTATGCTCACTGTTATTCTTTGTCATTATGCATGGTCTCTGTTTTTGGCGCAAGATATGATGAGTAATTGTAACTGCTTTCATAAATTAAGTGAAAAGCGTTATATTAAATTCTTCTGATTTGTTGACAAAATTTCCCAACCATGTCTATTTGCTTCTGTTAATAAAATGTTATTAAAAAAAAAAAAAAAAAAAAAATACCTCGGAATTTTCATAGGGAAGTCTCCGGAAACAATTTACTCCCTAAACTACCCCCTTGAATTGAAAATTATTAGAGAACGGCAGGTGGTCAAATTATCATTTCTCTCCTAGCCCGTTGCCACTCATCTGTATGATGATTTCCCGAAACTTTTGTACCCCCTTAAACCACCCTTATTAAAAAAGCATTGGATGTTTGAATAATCCAAGGGGGGTTTTCAAGATTCTCGGGCGGAAAAAAACCCGACAATTGCCTATCAAAGCTTATGCTCCGAGGAAATTAGGGGATAAACCTCCTGATGTGCTTTTAAATATAATTACCTTATTATTCCAAACAGAACTTGAATCGCGCTCGCCCCCCTTGGGACCTCTCAGCCCTTCACACAAATTTCCCAGTATCCCCCACCATTAGATAGCCTGCTAATGGTGACACAATCGTACCGGGAAATCAGCCGTAAAAAATTTTAACCCCACCCCATCCAGCAAACACATCCCTTTCTGGCCACCCAGAGATTGCACAGGGGGAGAGGGCCCCCCACCCCGCATTTGGAAAGCAAAAGGGTATAACCGCGGTGGGTACTTTGTTAAAATTCCAAAAATGTAATACAAACCATTGCCCAAACCCCAAAATTTAAAACCCACCTCCAACATTCTTTTCCTTACTTTTGCTCAGATCAACAGCTTTTTAAGGTCCAGATTTTAATCTTACAAGGGAATTCCCCCTCGAACGATTGACTTTGTGAGCCCTCAGACCTGCCGACACCCCCTTTCTCTGCTGTATCAAAATGAGGACAAACTCCTTAACAAAACCCCTAAAATTTCTGTCTAAATGGGAAGAAATTTCCCAGCCGAAAAATTTCCCGGTGGGCCCCTAGAAGGCTGGAACAAATCAACAAAGCCAAAACAAGGGGAAAATGGCAGGAAAATTTTTCCGTTTTATGCATCGGCAAATTTTGGGTTTAACATCCCACCCATTCCTTTTGTCCAAAGTAAGCTACCTGCCCTAAAGCCCACAACCAAAAACAGACCTATCCATGGGGTATGGTCATCCCCCCCTTCCAGAGATTCGGGGGAATGGGGACACCTTAAAGCTAAGGTGGGCCGTGGAAGTCCCCTTTTTTCCTACATTTTGCCTTTTTTCACGATTTCACCATTAGCAAAACACATAATAATGTGTCCTTTTTCTTTCGGCAAAAAACTCATTCTAAACAATTTGGCTGGAGTCCCAGTGCCAGGAGTGGGGAGGTTTGCTTGGGTCAGAAAGTATCTTAAACTTGAGAGGAGGGAATTTGGAAATGGCTAAATACTTTAACTGAAAGTTTTTACCCCTTGGAAACCCCTTTTAGAAACCCTGTCTTCTGAAGACTTTAAAATCTCTGGGTTTTCCCCTTTAGGTTTTTCCATTTGGTACCTTGAGGGAGTTCTAGCGGGATCTTTGGGACGTTTACAGCCCCCGAGACGACACCGTGATTTCCATGTAATTCTAACCCTAACCTACATTTAAAGTCCCTGATTGAAATGCCTGTACTTCTTGGGAGAGCGTTTCCAGGTCAAATGAAAAGGCACCCTGCACGGCTCTAACCGGGCCTAGGTGAATTCCCCTACACCCCTTCTACTTTCCAACCCACCCCTCCACCCCACTTTTTTTTTTTCCTTTTTTTTCCCCTTTCTCTTTCGTTGTCTTATGTTGGTTCTGTCAAGGTATTGTCCTTAGATTTTAGTGATAGAATGATGTTTATATTCTTCGTAGTTGTGTTTGTATACTTTAAGTGTTTTAAAATAGAAAATTAGTTTCTCGTTTGGACTTCAAAGAGCCATTCGTCCTCTTTGGGGCGAACGACCATCTATCCTGGCCTTGGACTTGAAACTCGCAGTAATAGCCGTCGCTTTAGCCACGGACACCATGTCGTCTTTACTCTTTATTGCAAACAATGTACATATTTTGTAATCAATGTATTGTGAAGTCCACGAGAGGCCGAATAAACACAAGTTAAAAAAAAAAGTAGGGGTACTGGTTACTTATGATATTCCATGGCTACCAGTTACTAATAAAGTGATAGAGACTGAGGCATTCTTTGAGACCCTAGGCCCCTATGCGACATCTGCAATACAGTCCTTCACTTGCTACGTTCCTTTTATAACACTGGTGCTTTCTTTCATGGCAAAACGGGCCTTTGGGACCTCAGAGACGAGGCTATACATGCTGCTCTAGGCCGAGGAATGAATATTCCCCAGTTTAGTAAGTATTTGGCTGTCTCACCATACTGTTTCACGGAGCCACAGTCAGGCTCCGGTTTACACTTCCAGGTTTGGATGTGGATGGTTCTATAGCAGTGATTGGTATTCGCTTTCTTTTCTAGCTGTTCTTAAGAGGGTATTGGGGTGGTTTATTAATGGCAGGCAAAACTACAGATTTTAAAAAGGGTTTTTAAAGTTTTCTAATTTAGTAAACAAGGTAAATCTTTAAGATGATATTTGCATGAGTGATTGCCCATCCCCCCACTCTTGCAGAAAAAAAAGGTGGCCAAAAAACGGGAAAGTTTGTGAAAAAGCGGAGATAGGATTGTTATTGGAGGAAAGCAAATAGAACGCAATAAATTTGGTAAAAATATTTATTTACTTTGCCCTTTTTAAAGCTAATAAATGAAATGAGGATTCCCTTTAAGGTTGTGTCAAATGAATTGATTTTACAAAAACTAAATTTGTTTAGTGTTTTCGGAAATGTGTAAGAATTTAAACATTACTAAACAATCATTTACTGGGGGACCATTATATATTTACTTGCATTTTTCATGCACACTTACTTTGTAACCATGAAAAAAGCCGATTTACCCTACATTATTTTCGGCATAAAAATTAGCAACAGAAAATGCTAAAATTTAAGATATGACAGATCCATTGGTTGTGAAAAAAAATCCTTTTTATTTTAACCCATATTTGAAAATGGGCATCGGAGATTTGAAGGTGGGGGCCGTAGCCCAAAAAAATTGTGCCCAATTTGTTGAGCCACACCCCTTTTACAAAAAGTCACGCCCGCTCCCCAAATGTCTAAGGGTTGGGAAGAAAGAAAATTAGGGTTTTGGCTCACCCAGATTTCCCCGGGGGTTGGATAGTATTCAGTCCCGAAAAAGTTGGGGGGGGATACCCCTAAAGGGGTTGAACCTAAACCTTACATGCAATTTTTTCCCAAAAGTAATGATTATGCAGTGGTAGATACCCTGTAACAGGCTCTAAACAATTTAAGTGCACAGTGCATTTCACTGGGGTCACCCGAGACTTTTCTAGACCAATTTTTCTTTTTCCCTTTTCTTCTCCCTCTGTCCGATGCAATGAAGACCCCCCGGGCCACGAGGGCTTGCAAAATTACACGTAACCCTCTTTAAATTTTTTTTTAGACTCCCCCACTGTAGCACCTCTGTACAAACTTCCCCATGGGGTAAAACTCCCGTGGGCTCAATTTGCCCAGGGGATCCATTGAACTTGGGGCCCCCGAGTATCAGACTGAACTAAAAGGCGTGAGCGTTGTTCCCCTTGACTGAGAAAGGACTGGATTTTTTTTTTTTGTTGTTGTTTTTGCCATCGGTTTGTGTTATGTCCCCCGTGAAAGCGTTATCAGTGGGGAAAGCTTGGGGTACGTAAAGGGTTTTCTTTTTCTTTGATTATTTTTTTTTTTTTGTGTAGTAAATTAAATTAGGTTTTTTTTCTGTATTGATTATTATTTTTTTCATTTATTGTGTTTGTTGTATGGTCTTTTTGTTTGTAGTTGTGTAGGGTGGTTTTAAGGGAATATATTTTATATGTATTTAAAAAATTCTATTATTGCCTGAAGGTATTAGTAAATTTTGTTGGTTGAGTGATTAAAGTCAAATCCCGGGCGTCATATCTAGGGGTTTCTCTTTCCCTGAATAAAAAAAAGGAGATTACTGGTTTGCTTACTATATGTATTGGTAAACTTTTTTTGCCCGTTTTTTTACAAAATAGAAAGATTAGGACCAATAGAGGGCAGCGGGAATTTTAAAATAGCCAATGGGATAACGAGCTCTGCTCTATGGATTTTAACATGGTTAAGAAATAAGCGGTAAATATGAATAGACCAATGGAAAACTACATATAAAGCGCTTAGTTACATTGGTATCTGTAGACACAAGAAATCTGTAGAAGGGCACAGTGGTGATCCTGCATGCGGTTCAAATGCTCTAATAAGGACCCCATGAGCTTCTTAAATATTAAATTATAGCCTGTATTTATAAGAAAACGATGGTCATAAAAAGCATTAGGCGTCATGGGAAAGAGCGCGATCAGAAAAATATAGCTTCAATAATAGACTTTAGGTATCCTGGTCTGTATGAATGCAACTAACATTTGGGGGCATAATTGCGTCTGTATTTTTCAGTATGGTCGCTATGGATAAAAATATATAGTAAAATTTTCATCATATTTAGGCTGCTCCAAAAAGGGCGCGCTTCGATATAGAACTGAAGTACATAACAGATGAGCGCGATGTTAGGGACGCAATACAAATACAGTGGACCAATCGGGACAGTGGCGGATTTTATAAACAGACCCTAAGGCTATGTTCACACGGCTTAACTGCGGGGCGTAATTACGCCCCGCAGGAACGCCGTGTGGCCGGGGGCGGGAGCGGGGGGCCGGCACTTTGCCGGCCCATAGAGAATCACTGCTAAACGGCGGGGTAAAAACGCCGCTAGAAAAAGGGACCTGTGACTTATCTCCCCCCTCGGCGTATTCGCCGAGCAGGGAGAGGAGACGTAATCCATAGGTCTCTATGATAACTGTGGATTACTGTAATGAATGGGCCGTTTTCAGCCTTAAATTGGCGCACTCCGGCGCGTAATTACGGACCGAATTACGTCCCGCAGATGGCCGTGTGAACATAGCCTAAACGTCCCTAAAACCGCCACTGTCCCGATTGGTCCATTGCATTTGTATTGCGACCCAAAATTCGCCACAACTGTTTAAGATACTTCATTTTTTATGCCTTATTAGACCATCGATTTCTAAAAATACAGCTATATCAATATTTTAAGAAGCTCATGCTCCTTAATTAGAAGCATTTTGAACCGCAATCAGTATCACCACTGTGCCCTTCTACAGATTTCTTGGTTGTTCTACAGAAACCAATGTACTAAGCGCTGTAATATGTAGTTTTCCATTGGTCTATTCATATTTACCGCTTATTTTACTTAAACCATCGTTAAAATCCACAGAGCAGAGCACTATAATCCCCAATAGGCTAAGTTTAAAAAATTCCCGCTGACCCTCCTATTGGTCCTAATCTTTCCTATATAGTATAATAACGGTCCCAAAAAAGTTTACCAATACAAAAAGGACAAAATATCCTTTATGAACAAGTTTCAAAATCAATTATTTATTTTTTATAACGATAAATACTCAATATATATATAATATATAAATATAAATAAATATATATATATATATATATATATATAAATATCACAGTTATACAATTTAATTACTAGACAATCGAACCTTCGCAATCAAGCATTTTAATCTATACCAGTATATAACTGACACGGTTCCTCCCACAAGAGTTATTGTTTTTTCTTTTTTCTGTCCAAACAGGCCAGTTTCATCCCACTGCTAGGAAACTGCTAACAACGACGCCCTTGAATGCTGATCCATCCACCCAATGATCCACTAAAACTCCACATTTTTTTCACCTTGAAGTTGCTGAGACTATTCCTAACAGACAACTACACAGATCCAGTCAGCCCTCTCACAGATGCGCGATTGACATTTCATCACCAACCTATGAAGAATAACACTGTATTTTTAAAATAACCAGTATTGTGGACTGCAATGTCAACCCTTGAGAAAGCGCTGGTGTTCACGAGAAACCGAGTTGGTTTTGTATGTCCTATGCTTTTTAATAGTGCGAGGGCATATCACCCCCCTGCACTTTTTAAGAATGAAAAGTACATATTTAACTTTAGCCAGACACTCATGGCTTCTATTGGAAATTTGCACGTGCCCGGGTCCACCATTCTTTCTCTATGCTTCCAGATCCATTTGGCGGTTCATTCCGAAGCGCCCGAACTGTACGAGGACCAGCGGCAGTCCGTAATAAGGTCTACGGCACACACAGCCCTGTAAGCTCTTAAGAGAGATTAGTGCCACTAAAATAAGTAGCGCAAACCTCAGAGGTTGAGCACACCCACATCTTGTTATAATCAAGCCTTTAATTCCAAACATATTTCACTATTGTGCGCCCCCCCTATTTTTTTCTTCCCAGTTTCGGGTACCTGGGAAACAATAGTGACACGGGGCTGACTACAGCATTGGCTACAACCATCTTTAAAACCAATTAATTTGAAAAAAAATAGATTCCATTGTTGAATACCGACTTAGGTTCACGGCAAATCCATAGTAGTCCAAATGGTAACCTGAAAATAAACCAAACATTACAAACACACATACAGTCTGTATACCCACTCACATCCAGATAGCTGGTTGACACCAGAATAACCATGATAGGAATACTGGGTACACCCCATTGGGGATGGATCATCCACCCAGCTTACCAGATGTTTGAAAAGGCTATTGCCATAGACCGCCAGAGACAGACTGCAGGGGGCAGGAGCCAAGGACTGGAGACAACTTCTGCCATCTGCGGCCTGTATCCATCCCCCTGTCTACTTGCCAGAGACCGACCGCAGGGGGCAGGAGACAGGAGCAAGAGACAGGACACAAGGGGGCAACTCCTGCCCCCGACGGTCTGTATCCAGCCACCAAAGACCACAGGGGGCAGGAGACAGGGAGCAGAGGGCAACTTCTACCCCTGTGGCCTGTCTCCTACCCATTGAGACCACCAGAGACAGAAGACAAGGGGCAGTAGACAGGAGCAAGGGGTAGAAGATGTGTGGGCAACTCCTACCCCCTTGCACACTCAAACACATACACCTCTCCCCCGGACACTCAAACACACACACACACACCCCTACCCCCGCCCAATCAAACACACTCACACCCGCCCCCCACACTCCAATACACACTTCCACTGCACCCACCAACATATACACACACTTCATCCCCACCCTCCCAATACAACACCAGACATCCTCTCCCCGGGGGGGGGGCGGGGGGGGGGTGCTGCACACTCAAACACAACACTCCCCTTATCCCCACACTCCAACACACTCACACACCCTTCCCCTGCACACTCACAGACACACACCAATCCCCCACACAATGAAGTAGACACCCTCCCCCACGCACTGAAACACACACATCCCTCCCCTCACACTCCAATACAGACACACACCCCTCCCCTCCCCTCACACTCCAATACAGACACACACCCCTCCCCTCAGCCCCTCACACCTCCAATAAAGACACACACCCCTCCCCTCACACTCCAATACAGACACACACCCCTCACACACACACTCAATACAGACACACACCCCTCCCCTCACCCACACTCCAATACAAAGGAAAAAAAAAAAAAAAAAAAACCACACACCACCCCTCCCCTCACACTCCAATACAGACACACACCCCTCACCTCACACTCCAATACAGACACACACCCCTCCCCTCACACTCCAATACAGACACACACACCTCCCCCCACACTCCAATACAGACACACACCCCTCGCCTTACACTCCAATACAGACACACACCCCTCCCTCACACTCCAATACAGACACACACCCCTCCCCTCACACTCCAATACAGACACACACCTCCTCCCCTCACACACCAATAACAGACAAACAACCAAGCCCACCCCCCTCACCTCACACTCCAATACAGACACACCCCTCCCCTCACACTCCAATACAGACACACACACCTCCCCCCCCACACTCCAATACAGACACACACACCTCCCCCCCACACTCCAATACAGACACACACCCCTCGCCTTACACTCCAATACAGACACACCCCTCCCCTCACACTCCAATACAGACACACACCCCTCCCCTCACACTCCAATACAGACACACACCCCTCCCCTCACACTCCAATACAGACACACACCCCTCCCCTGCACTCTGCGAAACACACACCCTCCCTTTACAAACTCAAAACACACACTCAGCCCCCCCCCACAACCCACTACTACCCCCACACAAAAAACCCTGGTAAGTGCACTCACCTGTCCCTGCACACAGCATTCAGATCTTCACACTGCTCTGCCTGGAGGGAGGGATCTGGAGCTTCTGGCTCCTGCTAAGCACCACCCTCTCCTCCCAGCATGCCCTGGGCCCCTTGCTCCAATAAATTCCTCCCTAAGCAGGAAGCTCTCAGAGCATACATTGGCTTCAGGGCAGCCACTCTTGACCACTGCCATATGCCATCTTAATTATACAGAGTACCAATCCGGCAGGCCGTTCAGGCAGCTGCGGGTGGATTAAACCACCCATCAGGGGATGAGGAAAGGTCCCACAATTACAGGACCCCTCCCGTTCCAACCCGGGAGGGTATAGCAATTAATGGATTTTAATACTGGTCTAACTAAACTTCTAGTTTGAGACAGTAGGCTTGCCTAATGTGTCCTGAAACCAGAAGTGACATCAGAGTGGAAGGGATATATGAGCAACAGCACTGCTGGACCCGGATGTGCTGTGCATAAGTAAGTGAACCCTATAAAGGCCAAGAAGGGTAACCTGGTTAACATAAAAATAAATAGGAAGCTATACTCATCTTCCTCCAGTCCTCCATTCCATTGCCATGTCTCTGTGGTCTTCTGTTTACTGTGTTCTTCTGGACGGGCATGTCACCGCTGTACCTGCTGATTGGCTGCAAAGGTCACATGCCGCTCATTTACATCACAGTTCAATCTGTTCACTTCTGAATGGTGAGGTAATTGAGTGGCATGTGACCTCTGCAGCCAATCAGCAGCTGCAGCGCTGACGTGTCTGTCCTGAAGAAGAACACAGCAAACAGAAGACCAGATAGACACAGTGTTGGAACTGGGGAACAGAGGACGCAGAGTCGTTAGTTGCTTCTACTTCTATGGCTTTCTATTTATTCTTATATGAACCAGAAAACTCCTTTAAATCTGAACCCTAACACCAACTTAAAGTTAGGGTTACAGTTATGGTAACAGATGATTTTTTTGTAATTTTCAAAAAAAAAAGAGAAGAACGATGAACGTTCTGTGCTTCAGCGGGGATGAATGGACCGGCAGCCGAGAGTGCATTAACGCCAGTAGTTTTAAAGGGTTGTCTCACTACAAGATTGCATTTTAAGTTAAGGATCTTGCAAAAACAAGTCACTTTGCAATATATTGACCAATAACAGTGCCCTACCTATTCCTAGATTCCCCCCCTCTTGTATAGGGCTGCATCAGCTCCTCAGGTCACTATAGCAACAGACCTGTTCAGTCTCCTCCTGATAGTCTGCAGCACTGGTTGCCAATAGCTACAGACCTTGGCTTCTACTGCATGCCAAGTAGAAGCCAGAAAAACACAGCCCCTGAATTCAAAGTGAAACCAAGAAAACTAGGACAGAGGTAAAATGAATTCACTGTAGTGAGACAAACCCCTTTAAGTCTAAGGTTCATCTTCTATTTTTACTCATACACCGTCGGACCAACAAGCATGAATAGGTCACCCCTTTAAACATAACTATTACCCCCCTCTATTAAACCAAAAAAATACATAAGCATTCACTACATATGGTACACAACAAGAACATTCTCTGCTTACATGGGCACACTCATTACATACAGCCATGTAATATTCCAATGTACACACTAAGGGCAACATGTATGAAGTCTGGTGTTTTTTCAGCCCGAAAACTGGCGCAGCCCTGTTCTCTATATTTTTAATCAGGCGCACTCAAATATTAGTCGCATTACATAGCGCCCGCGACACTTTGTAATGTGCCTGAGATCGGGGGGCATGCTGGAGGCGTGTCGCACTACAACCGTATGAAGGTACACATTTATAGCTTTAGTACGGCAAATCCAGGCGCATTACTGCTGGAACAGGTAGAGCACTTTAAAAGTGGTTTACCTGAGCCAGAAGTGTCGCTTTGGGTAGCTAGAAATTGCAAAATCTAAGACCCTGCCAGTAGAACCGGTTCATAGATCCAGGCGTATTCTGTGCTACTAATACAAAAAAAAATGGCGCCTGGGCACCACAAGTCAAGCATGTCGCCCTAAACCTCTGCATAATTTGGCACCCACATGTTTACAGTAATGTGATGGACAACACTCAACACTGAAGCAATATTCCCCCACACTTGCCAATGTTTCCATATAATACCAGCTTCATGCCACAACATTGCCCTTCCAGCACAACCACTTCTAACACAACTTGTGGCAGCAGGGGCGAAACTATAGAACGGCCGGGGCCCCCATAGCAAACTTATTGGATGGTGCCCCCAGCCCCTCCCTCACGCCCCCCCGCCACCCCGACCACGAACATTTACCATGACACACGCATTCCAATAATGTAGATATAAAAGGAGCAAATAACCTCAACCATACATCTCACTGTCCATACTGCAAACCCAAACTATACCAAAACCAACATTACAATAATACTGCTACATAAGGACCTTATATACCGCCAAGAAACATGACCACAAAATACCACACAGATAGTGACTGAATATACCACCCCTACACTAATACAATCAGCAAACAAAAGACCAATAGTACAACCCCTATCTGACCATATATGGTATAATACAACTGTAACACCAGCTCTGCAGACGTATAAAACCACCTACAGTGACCAAATAGTGTAGTGTACACAGACTCTGCAACAATAAGTGATTACAGTGCAGATACGTCTTGTTTTATTCTCAGGTGACTTCTGATAAGTTGTTGACTTTTCCCTTTATTGCCTCTGCATCTGGTCCCTACCACCATAGCACGTCTCCCGACCACTGGACCTGCAGATTAAGACACAAAAATCTTAGAAGCCTCACTTTCCCACACCTCCCTCCCTGCAACCCCTGGCAATAAGGTGTCCATTTTACATGCAGGGTTACAATAGGCTAATTGGCCCCAGATAGGCCAGGTAAGGAAGGCAATAGGGTCCCCACATAGCAGGGTTTAGGAGCCTAAGGGCCCCATAATGGCAGTCAAGCAGGGTTTAGGTATAGGGCCCCATATAGACAGGCAGGCAGGGTATAGGGGCCATATAGGTAAGAAGGTAGGGTTTAGGTAGCTATAGGGCCATATATGTAGGCAGGCAGGCCTTAGGGTAGGCTATAGGGGCCCATACAGGCAGGCAGGGCATAGAGCAAGCTATAGGGACTATATATAGGCAGGCAGGGCTTTGGGGAGGCTATAGGGGCTACATATAGGCAGGCAGGGTTTTCGCGGGCTATATACAGGCAGGCAGGTAGGGGCTATATACAGGCAGGTAGGGCTACATACACGCAGGCAGGTAGGTAGGGCTATATTCAGGCAGGTAGGTAGGGCTATATACAGGCAGGTCGGTAGGGGCCATATACAGGCAAGCAGGTAGGTAGGGACCATAGGCAGGCAAGCAGGTAGGTAGGGGCCATAGGCAGGCAGGTAGGTTGGGCTATATACAGGCAGGCAGGTAGGTAGGGCTATATACAGGCAGGCAGGTAGGTAGGGCTATATACAGACAGGCAGGTAGGTAGGGCTATATACAGGCAGGCAGGTAGGTAGGGCTATATACAGGCAGACAGGTAGGTAGGGCTATATACAGGCAGGCAGGTAGGTAGGGGTTATATACAGGCAGGTAGGTAGGGTTATATACAAAGGCAGGTAGGTAGGGCTATATACAGGCAGGTAGGTAGGTAGGTAGGGGTCATATACAGGCAGGCAGGGAGGAAGGGCCCTATACAGCCAGTCAGGTAGGTAGGGCTATATACAGACAGGCAGGTAGGTAGGGCTATATACCGGCAGACAGGTAGGTAGGGCTATATACAGGCAGGCAGGTAGGTAGGTAGTGGTCATATACAGGCAGGTAGGTAGGGCTTTATACAAGCAGGCAGGTAGGTAGGGCTATATACAGGCAGGCAGGTAGGTAGGTAGGGGTCATATACAGGCAGGCAGGTAGGTAGGGCTATATACACGCAGGCAGGTAGGTAGGGCTATATACAGGCAGGTAGGTAGGTAGGTAGGGGCCATATACAGACAGGTAGGTAGGTCTATATGCAGGCAGGCAGGCAGGTAGGTAGGGGCTATATACAGGCAGGCAGGTAGGTAGGGCTATATACAGGCAGGCAGGTAGGTAGGGCTATATACAGGCAGGCAGGTAGGTAGGGCTATATACAGGCAGGCAGGTAGGTAGGTAGGGGTTATAGGCAGGTAGGTAGGGGTTATTGGCAGGCAGGTAGGAAGGGGCTATATACAGGCAGGTAGGTAGGTAGGGGTTATATACAGGTAGGTAGGTAGGGGTTATTTACAGGCAGGCAGGTAGGAAGGGGCTATATACAGGCAGGCAGGTAGGTAGGGCTTTATACAGGCAGGCAGGTAGGTAGGGGTTATATACAGGCAGGACAGGATTCATTCATATATTTAAAAAAAAAAAAAAAAAAAAAAAAAAAAAGAAATCACTCACTCACCAGCTCCACGCTCCCTCGCAGCTCGGCTCCCGGGCAGTCTGTGCTTGGCGCGGGCTGCACGATGATATGACGTCATCACGCTGCGCCTAGCAGCTGTGCGGTCCTGCGTCTGAGCACGCAGGCTGGAGGGCCAGGACGTTCAGAGGCGGTATGCGCCGGGCCCCGCAGCTCCGCGTCCGCCGGCAGTGAACGGTTATGTCAGTAGCTGCCCCGGGGCATGGGCCCCCTAAGAGCATGGGCCCCGGGGCAGCTGCTTTGTCTGCTCCCCCTGTAGTTATGCAATTAAAATGTGCTGTGTATGTAGTATCCTGCAGAACGCGACTAAACTTTTACTTAAGTATAATTTGGTGTAGGCTGTTTTATATGGTTTTATAATGTTTCTGACATTGTCACTTTAAGAGAGTGTACCACATGACATTGTTGTATGCCAATGTAAGAGTGAGAAAGCATGGGAAGAGATAGAGGTTGTATAAGCTAAACCCTAGTTGGAAGGGGAGATGTGTTGAGTAGTGGAGTGCAGTAGTTGTAATTAGGAAGTGGACAGTGGCAGTACTATTTGGGTTGGTGTTGCAGCCCATGTGGAGTTGAACCTGAACCCAATCTAGTGGTGACCTAGAGACAAGCTTCTCCACATCACAGGATGACAGAAAGAAAAGAGCGCAGATAACTAAACCCGGGAGGAGAATTCCCTGGAGAGAGGGATGATTGAGGAGAGCTGATTTAGTAGGAGACTGATAGCAGCTACTGCATGACCCTGAGCAGCGCCTAACCCTCGTTGCCACTTGACCAAAGATAACCTTGCCTCTCCCCTTGCGTTACCAATAAAGACACAGAGACCTTGGCTTGGATAAATTTGGCCACAGCAGCCATTTTATTAACGATAACAAACATAAACAGTCATCATAAAGCGAATGAGTATCTCAGTACCCATACGCCCGAACCCAGCAACCAATTGGGGCTGAGGTCCTTGGAGCCAAGATGCAAAGTCCTACCGGGGCCTGGCGAACCATCCACCTTTTTCCACGTTCTTGCCCCCAGCCGTCAAACCCCCGGCTTCAGGGCACCCAGAGCCATCTCAGACGGCTATTTCCTCCATAACCTGCTCCCAAGGCCGATGCCCTGCGGAGCCCAAACCTTCGCCAGGCCGTTCCATCACCAATTTTGGAGCCAAGCAGAGCCTGACTCCCCCCAACTACTTTCACCGACTCCAAGGACCCCAACCCGCCACAGCTAGCGACCATGACACCTCATGATCGCGAAGCCCCCCACAGCCCCAAAGCTCTCTCTAAGCCTTCCCTAATGCCTAAAGACCACAAGTCCATGCCAACTGCATTTAAATGAACACCATCCTTCCGCCAGAAATCCCCGTCACCTAATTCAAGCTCCCTATGCCTTATAACAAAACCCCCGTTCCTGGCCACAAAGGACGCCACCGCCTTGTTCACTTTTATCCTCGCCTTTTCAATACCAGCCACCGACTCCGCGTTCCTCCAGGACAATCTACGCACAATATCCGACCATAAAATCACCATTCCCGGGTATAAGCCACAATCTGGGGAATAAATAGCGCATATCCCGAATTAACCTTGTCTCCTGTCGTAACATCACAGACACCTTAACCACCACCAAGACAGGGTTTTTTTAGAATGTGTACCAAGGGAATCAGAGACTGTCATCCTCATATTGCAAACCCCCTCATTACTAGTGTGTGCAGAGCTGAGGGGAAAGTGAAGGATCAAGGACAATGTAAACACCACCGCTACATAGTTAGGCCTCATTGCTGCCACCTTCCCTCTCAGCCGCCATTTGCTAGAAATTGGTGACGAACAAGATACAAATTTAACTCTTTGCCAGAGGCTTTAAAGGGGTTTTCCCAGGACATGCCTTATCTGCTAATAAGCAAATGTAAACAAAGCCACGCTGAGCTGAGAGAGCGAGAGACACAGCCAGAGCACAGAGTCGTGCATAAGGGATCGTGTGAAATGTTCATTCAAATAATCAAACTACAACTAGTGGATTCTGTATACAAACGACAACAGCTTTCTCCACAGCCTCTTGAAAGCTCCTTCATGTTCCCTGTCATCAGATAAAGCAGGAATCTACTCAGATAATCACACTACAACTAGGGTCCTGTATACAAAACCAACATATTTCTAAACCCGGTGCCTTGAATGCTTCTTCAGCTCCCTTTTATCAGATAAGAAGTTGCTCTGCGCAAGCCCCGGGCCCGCAGCTCTTGTCAGGTCGTATCTAAATAGAAGCTTTTTAAGTAACTAAGGACAGGTAAGGCAGCTGTAGCTCTCTCAGGCTGCAATTTTTGTAATCACATATATTTAGAAAAGGGATTAAATACCTATTTTGGAGGGTTCCCATGTCCAACATTACATCGCCCTTTTAAAAAGGTTCAACCCCCGAAGAGAAGCAGGGGTTTAGGAAAAGTTGTTTTGAGAGACTATTTGCTGCGTGGGAAATTTTGCTGGTGTGTCACAGAACTTTTGTTGTCCAAGCCGGAAAAGGGGTTTATACCAATTCAGAAGCTGGTTTTAAAATTGTATATTTTCACCATACAAATATGAATAGTTTTATCAATAAAAACATAGATACAAAATATACATAATAATTGAAATCCAATTTAATAAAATAAATCGCAATTAAAGATGAAATCAGTTAAAAAAATAAAGCTTGTGGGTTCCCTAACTGCTGAAATAGAAAAACACCTTAAAAAACATATAAAACCAAGATGGCATATTTCCCCAAAAAGCAGCTCACAAAGTAAAAACTTGTAATACAAATAATATATATAGAGATGGGCGAATTTCTCAAAAATTCGATTCGGTCACTTCGCCGAATTTTCCGACAAAAATAAATTCGGCCCAAATTACTTCGGTACGAATCGCATTAAAAAACAGCTATTTCCAGGCTGCACAGAGCCTGCAGGGTGCTGTAGAACAGTGTACCATGCTTAAATATGCAGAGGGAGCTTGGTTTGGTCTTCATACAATGTTGTGTTTTAGTATGACACGCAGATGACTGCAGCCTAGTCCCCGGCGCCGCCGCTATCCGCCGCCGCCGATCGTTAGGGTCCTAAGCCGCTACCAGTCGCTAACCTATCGGCTTAGCGGCTTAGGACCTTGGTGACGGCAGCGGTGGCGGGACTAACTGTATGTGCATCCACCGGACGCACATACAGTTAGATGCTTCAGCGGAGCAGAGAGCTCCGCAGAGTACTAGGAAGCCGAAGGATGCGGCTCTGTGCGCGCCGGAGTGCACGGGCGGTGTGCGCGTCATCACGCTGCCCGCGCGCGGCCTGGTGACGTCACACCGCTGAAGAAAAGACCGGGAGCAGCGACCACGACAGCGGCGGGGAGCGAGGTCAGGTAAGTGCTGTCATTGTCTTACTTTTAATTGTCTCTATTCATGCTGGGGGCCTATTATCTATTGTAATATGTGCAGGGAGGGGCTATTATCTACTGTTATATGTGCAGGGAGGGGCTATTATCTACTGTTATATGTGCAGGGAGGGGGGCTATTATCTATTATATGTGCAGGGAGGGGGGCTATTATCTATTGTTATATGTGGGGGGGGGGCTAATTAATATTTTATAAGGCAGGGGAAGGGGCTATTTTCTTTTGTTATTTTTTGCAGGGAGGGGGCATTACTATATATAATGCAGGGAGGGGGGCTATTTATGTTTTTATTTCAGGGGGGCTATTTCTACTGTTATAGTGCAGGGGGGGGGCTAAACTACTGTTTGTGCAGGGAGGGTATTACTCGTATATGTCAGGGGGTATTTTCTACTGTTAAATGTCGGGGAATTATCTACTCTTATTGGCAGGAGGGGGTATTTTCACGCATATTGAGGGTTGGCTATTATTCTGTTTATGTCAAAGGGGGGGCATTATCTACTGTTATATGTGCGTGAGGGGGGGCTATTATCTACTGTTAAAAGTCAGGGGGGGGGGCTATTACTACTGTTATTGTGCAGGGAGGGGTATTATCAAGTTATAAGTGCGGGGGGGGTTTTTTAAAATTTTGTTATATGGCAGGGAGGGGGTATTTTCTATTTTATATGTGCAGGGGGGGACTAATCACCCAAAATTTTGCTGTGGGGCCTAAAAGCATCTATTACCTGCTGGGGACCTAAACCTGCCCATAAACCCACGGGGGGGGTCCATAACCGCCTATACCTCGGGACCCATAACCCCCTTTTTACCCTGCGGGGGACTAACCTGCCTATATACCTACAGGGGGGTCCAAACCTGCCTATATACCACGGGGGGTCCATAAACCCCCCATAAGCTAGGGGACCCATAACCGCCCCTTTAAACCGCAGGGCCCCATAACCTGCCCATATACCTGCTGGGGACAATAACCGCCTAATACCCCTGGGGAAAAAAACTACAGACCCACCCTGGGAATATATAAATATATAAACCCCCTACTAGAACGTATAAATTACTGGGGGGCCCCTTTTACCTTTACTGGGGGAACACATAATTTACGGTTAATCTAACATTTAAAAGCCGAGTTGGGCCAAAGAAAGAAATTGAAAAGTTTCAATCGACCCGCGGACCCAGCTTTTAACCCCTTTTTTTTAAGGCCCAATTTGAGAAAAAACCTACAATCCTCCGGGGGAAATGCACCCCCTTAGAACCTTCACAAAAATTTTTCCGGACTAAAGGGGGGAAAACTGACCAAAAAATGGGGGAATTCCG
>JAODAL010066914.1:0-17540 GCA_025379985.1 Phyllomedusa bahiana
AAAAAAACACCAATCCTTTTCCCAAAAAAAGTTGCCCCCCAAAAAAAACAAGTCTTCAAAAATACCCAAACCCATAACCACCAACTACATTTACTAAAACAAATTAAAATTCCTGCCAAAAACTTCCCCCCATTCCGGCTATCAGACAGGCGGGATCAAAAGGTTTTAAAGGGAAAATAAAAAGACTAACCCTTAAAAATTGCACTTATGACAAAATACTCAATTTTTTGTGTAACCCAATTTAAAAGGGATACCATTACAATACTAAATAATTTAAAAATACCAAATAACCAAAGTTTAAAAACCTTTGCTCTAAATTTTCATAACTTTATCAGGAAAAAGTATATCCCGGGAAAGGGAACCAAAACGTAAATCCTAAATAGTTTCCTCATTTCGTTCACAATCACTGACAATCTAATTTTTCCAGATACGTTTCAATTTCTCTTTTGGTTTACAATGGCTTTTACTTTTCCTGTCTCTTTACACACACTGCTTTTTATTCAACTTGTCTGATCATAACTGGCCCTCCAGTCAATCAGCCCAGTCTCTGTTCCCCCAGTTAAAGAAACAGTACAAGATTCACCCCCCACCGACGGGTTTTCCCTCGCAAGGGACGAAACCACCCCCCAGTCACCCATTTTGCATATTTTTTTTCAAAAATGTTTTTTGGGCAGAAAAACTTTTTTTGGGTGTAATTGTTTTTTTAACCTATAGGGGGAGGAAGGGGTCCCCTCCTTTTTATTTTCTGCACCCCCCATTTACAGCTGTCATAAAAGGGGGCCCTTTAATTGTGTGTTTTTTATTTTTTTTTTTCTCTGTAAAATGGGGGTCTTGACCCGTGAGAGGCCTGGAATTGGTCTATTAGAGGGAAAGATTATAGGCTGCCCTTTGAATCACTTAAAGTCTCACTTACCCCTTTAAGGGCCCGCCTGTTTTGCCTTCCCGAAACCCCATTTTTAATCTGACTGGTCAAATTTTTGTAGAATAATTTTTGACACTTTTTCCTATTCAGTATTTAGAGATTGTTTTCTCTGACACATGTCTTTTTAGTAAAAAATTTTATCCATACAATCCTTGTTTTTTTGGAAAAATACAAAATTTTTAAAAAAATTTGGGAAAAAATTTTGATTTGAAAGTTGCAAAATTCTCGGCAAAACAGATAAAAAAATTTCCCACAAAATAGTTTTATAATACATTACCAAATTCCACTATGGGTTTGGGACATTTTTTTTAAAAGTCTTTTTTTTTTTTTTTAAGACATTGAGGGGTTAAAAATTTTGTTGGGAAATTTTTCAAATTTTTAAGAAAAAACCGCCCAAAATACATTTTTTTAGGGACCCCCCCCTTCTGACGTGGCTTTGAGGGGCCCCGCCCTGTTAGATACCCCCATAAAGTGACCCCCTCTGAGAAACTAGACCCCTTAACTATTTAAAAAACACTATTTTGGAAGTTTTAACCCCTTTTTGATAAATTTTACAGAAATTAAAGCAAAATGGGGGTGGGAAAATTTTAAAATTTCACTTTTTTTTTGGATTTTCAATAAATTTTTCCCCTTTTTCACTGGGGAATTTGGTTAAAAGTACCAAGGGAAATGCAACTTAAAACAATTCCCCCCGGGCCCGGGCCCTTTTTAGAGTTTTTCCCAAAATTTGGCCCTAGTTCATTAAATTTGGGTCAAACCCCAAAACCCCCGAATAGGGGGGGGAGGAGGACACCTACCCACCTGGGGGTTTATTTTCAAAACGGGTTTTTTTAAGGGGCCCCTTTTAGGGTTTGGGGGCCCCAAAGGTGCTAAAATTAATAAAAAACCCCAAAAAAAAAACCCCCATATTTGGAAAAATCACCCCTTTAAAGAATATAAAAAGGGGGCATTTTAGTAATAAAACCCCCAAAAGGGGATTCACAAAATTTTTTTTTTATAAGGGGTGGGGAAAATTTAAAAAAAAATTTTTTTTTTAATAATCCCGCAATTTTTGCCTTATAAAAAAATTTTTTTATATAAAAAATCCTGGAAAAAAAACCCTAAAACTTTGTTAAGCAAAATTTTTTCCAATTCGGCCCAAAACCCTACATGTGGGTGTAAAAATGCTTTTGGGCGCCCTGGCAGGGCGTTAAGGGGGGGGCGCTATTTTTCTTTTTGGAAAGAAAAATTTTGGGGGGGCAAAAGCGCATTTCAAAGCCCCCAAAGTAGCAAAAAAAGGCGAAACCTTCCCAAACCCCCCATTTTGGGTTAAAAACCCATCAGGGGTCTCATCTAGGGGTTTACTGTGCTTTTGGTCACAGGGGTTTCCCTAGGTTTTTTTTTTGCATTGGGGGAATGAAAATGGGGAAAAACGCAGGGTTTGGGCATTTTTTTTTTGAGTTTCAATTTTACAGCATTTGCCTTCAAGGGTTTAAAAATGTGAATTTAATTTAAATTTGGGGGGCGGTTTCAATTACAATGAATAGGTTTTTTTTAGTTTTTTTCGGTTTTATTTTTTTTTACACATAGAAATACTTTTAAAAAAAAATTGCGTTTTTAAAGTTTCCCCATTTCCCGACAGCCTAACTTTTTTAATTTTTCCGTGTGCAAGGGTTTTGTATGGGCTTGTTTTTTTTCGGATGAGTTGAAGTTTTTATTGGTACCCTTTTGCGGGGCAATATTAGTTCACTTTTTATTTGGGTTTTTTTGAGTTTTTTTGAAAAAATACCAATCTTGGGATTTTTTTATTTTTTTTTTTTTTTAAAAGCGGCACTGTACGGGATATTTATACCCTGGTACTTTAAACTAAGGGCTTTTACGATTACACCGTACCCAATTTTAAAATTTTTTTATGTTTTATGTTTTTTTACAATAAAAACACTTTTTTTCAACCCAAGGGAAATACGTTTTTTTCATCGCCATAGTCTTAGAGCCCTTTAAAATTTTAAAAATTTTTTTTTGCTTGGAAACTGGTAGGGGCTTTTTTTTTTTCGAGATGAGGGGACGTTTTTATTTGTATCATTTTTGGGGGGGCCAAGGGTTTTTGATCGCTTTAAATCCATTTTTTGGGGGCCAAGGGGGAAGAAAATACGCAAACCCCAGTAAATGTTTTTTATTTTTTATTTTTAACCAGGGCACCGGGAGTATCCGTGATAATTTACTTTTTCTTTGGGTCCTTCATTAGGGGGATAACCCATTTATATAGTTTTTTTGTTGAAGCACTTTAAAAAAAAAAAAAAAAGTGTTTTTTTTGTGGGGTTTTTAAAAAATATTTCATCGCATCTTTTGAAATATAATTTTTTTTTTTTCCGTATACAGGCTTTATGGGGTTTTTTTTTTTCGGGGTGAAATGACGTTTTAAACTACAACCCTTTTGGGGTTTCTAGGAGTTTTTATCGCTTTTTATTCCCTTTTATTGCTGCGGGATGAAAAATAATTTAATTTTGGGGGATTGTTTTTTTTTTTTTCCCTTTTTCGGCCTTCACCGTACAGGTTTAATTAACAGGGAAAAATTTTTTTGGGGAGGGCGTTTTCGCCCCCGGGGATTACAAAATGGGGATTTATTTATTTTTTATTTTTTTTGGGGCTTTTGGGTTTGTAAAGGGGAAAAAGGGGGGTGTACGATTTTTATTTTTTTTTCGTGTTTGTTTTTTACTTGTTTTTCACTTTTTTTAAAAAATTTTTTTACTTTTTTTAATTTTTATTTTTACTTTTCCCCCAAGGGGGTTTTAAAGAGAGATCTTTTGATTTTTTCATTCAATTTGGAATCAGTGCATAGCTTGTTGCCCATACTGGGCCTTGACAACTGTCAGTCACATGCCCCCCCCGGGCCCCCCAGGCACGGCCGGCCCTTGTGACGTCACGACAACCAAGGGGATATCTCCTTCGTTCTTGTCGTCGTGGGCAGGAGCTGCACGGGTCCCCGATCTCCTCCCCGGTTCCCCTTTTTTTTATTTTTCGACCCTTCGTTTGCGATAATTAAAGGGGGGAACCCCCCCCCCCCCCGGGCAAACCGGGCGGGGGCCCACCTGCGGGATTGGGAATAAACAGTGACACCCCCCCCCATGCGCGAAATCTGCTTTGAGTTCGGCGATCCCCCAGGGGTATCCCCTAAGTCCCGGGGCCTGAACCCCCAAACACCTGGCCCTATGGGCGTCTAAGGGCGTTAAAGGGGGTTTTAAAAATCTTTTTTAAATTTAAAAAAGTTTAAACCAGAATCTCAAATTTTTTCATGTTTGATAGATAGGGAAAAATTTCTTCTTTAGGGTTTTTCCCCGTAAAAAAATTTCCCTTTAAAAGGGTTTATTTACCCCAATAAAACACCCCCAGTTCGGGGGCCCCTACTTGGGTTTAAAAACCCTAATAAAAACAACCCCAAATTTGGGGGCCCCCTACATTTCATGGCCCCAATTTACACCACAATGCGGGAAACCCCACTTTGTTCAAGGCCCCAAAAACCCACCCGGGGGGGGCCCACATAGTTCAAAGGGCCCAATTTTACACCCCCGTTTCGGGCCCTACTAGTTTTATGGCCCAATTTTACTCCAAAGTGCGGTTTTTCCCCTTCCCCCTGGGGGTTTATAGACCCCCAAAATACACCACAGTGCGGGCCCCCCATGCCCCATGGGTACAATAAACCCAAAAAATGGGGGCCCCTACAATTCATGGCCCCCAAAATCAACAAAGTGCTGAGCCACGTATTTTATGGGCCCCCAAAATACATAACAGTACGGGGGCCCCCCATAGTTTTGGCCCCATGACGGGGCAAAAAACAATACGCAGCCCCGGGTTCACGCCTTCCAACCTTTTCCCGTTTGGGGGCAATTTCCCTGTCCCTAATTCGTGACTGCAAGTGCTTGCCCCTCCCCAGCTGACTTGCACAACTATGGGGCAGCAGACAAAATGCACCCAGCTTTCCTGGGTGCGAATAACCAACAATTTGAAACTGGGTTTAAAACCCCTCAATTTATCACTATGTGGGTGATTGTGGCATAGGTTAGGGATTTTTTCAGTCACTATGTTTGGTTTGGGGTTAATTTGGGTTTTTTTCCCCTATTTGGTTTGGGGGGTTATTATTCATAACTTCTGTTGTATCTAGTCTTTTTCGGAGGTTTATTCAGTAACTATTGGGATATGTGTCATGAAGTGAGGATTATTCAGTCAGTAGGGTGGGATAGTATCTGTTGTGGTTATTCTTTCTTATGAGGGGGGGAATGGGGCATGGGGTTTGCATTATTCAGTCACTATGTGGTGGAGATATGGAGTCATGGTGTGGCAGTTTTATTCGGTCACTATGCAGTGGTGATATGTGTGGGCATTATTCAGTCTCTATGTGGTGGTGATATAAGGTAATGGTGTGGAGGTATTATTTATTCACTATGTGGTGGTGATATGTGTGAATGGTGTACAGGTATTATTCAGTCACAATCTTGTGGTGATATGTGGTCATTTTATTGTTGTGATATGTGGTCATGGTGTTGTATTATTCAATCACTATGCTGTGGCGATATGTGGTCATGGTGTTGTGGTGTTATTCAGTCATTATGTGGTGGTGATATGTGGTCATGGTGTTGTGGTATTATTCAGTCACTATGTGGTGGTGATTTATAGTCATGATGTATTATTCAGTCACTATCTAGTGGTATCTGGTCATGATCTTGTGGAGTTATTCAGTCACTATGTGGTGATGATCTGGGGTCATGATGTTGTGGTATTATTCAATCACTGTTGGAATTATCCAATCACTATGTTGTGCTGACATGTGGTAATGGTGCGGTGGTATTATTCAGTTATTATGTGGTGGTGATATATTGCCATGTCGTTGTGGTATTAGTCACTATGTGGTTGTGATATGTGGTCATGATGTGTGGGTATTTTTCAGTCACTATGCGCTGGTGATATGTGGTCATGATGTTGTGGTATTATTCTGTCACTATGTGGTGGTGATATGTGGTTATGGTGTGGCTCTTATTATTCAGTCACTATGTGCTGCTGATATGTGGTCATGGTGTGCCGGTATTATTCAGTGACTATGTGGTGGTGATATGTGGTCATGATGTATGGTTATTATTCAGTCACTATGTGGTGGTGATATGTGTTCATGGTGTTGTGGTATTATTCAGTCACTATATGGTGGTGACATGTGGTCATGGTGTTGTGATGATATGTGGTCATGGTGTGCTCTTATTCTTCAGTCACTATGTGCTGCTGATATGTTGTCAAGGTGTGGCAGTATTATTCAGTGAATATGTGGTGGTGATATGTGATCATGATGTGAGGGTATTATTCAGTCATGAGCACAGGGGTCCCTCCCAGACAGCCGCCTACCCTTCCCACTGGCATGACTCGGCTCCAGTGGCAGGTTTGGGTAGCATGTCGGTGTGCAAACCTGAACCCGCCGCTTTACCTCCTAGGCCGACAGCCTATCCCAGCGTAGGCGACGTGATGACGGGGGAGAAAGAGGGAGAGGTTTCCGGCGGTGGAGTGTGGAGAGGTCATTAGCGTTTTTTAATATTTCTTTTTTCAAATTAAGATGCATTTTACCTACAGGGGGCCTATAAATTACAGGGGGTTATAACCTGCAAGGGGCATATAACCTACAGGGGGCTATAACCTACAAGGGGCCTATAATCTACAGGGGGCGTATAATCTACAGTTGTAAGATTGTGGACTTTCAATAAAACTTTATATTCTTTGAACTGCAAACCTGCTCAAGTGGTTGCCTTTGTGCTGACCCCCCACAAATTGGTGTCTCAGTTGCGGGCAACATCTCTACTAATGCAAAGTGCATTCCTTGGGTCAAGGCAGAGCCCGGCTGACAGCGTGGAGGAGCTGCTTAAGCACTTGGTCCAGGCCAGTGCACAACAGCAGCAAGCCCACATGGAGACCGTGTGAGTTCAACAGGAGAGCAACAAACTCCTTGTCCAGCAGATTTCCGTACTAGCCGAGTTGGTCAGAGTCAGAGAGGTGGTGGCCAATGCCCAAAGAAAATCCCAACATGAGGAGGTCTGAAAAAGAATCGCCACAAAATATGTTGCCGAGGGATGACGTTGAGGCCTTCCTGACAGTTTTCGAGAGTGTAGCTGAGTGTACCCCCATTGTGTTGAGGTCCTAGCCCCTTACCTCACCAGGAAACCACAAAAGGTCTAATATGACCTGACCCTGCAGGACACAAAGGATTATGGAAAGCTAAAGGTCGAAATATTGGCATGTCTGGGTGTGACTTTGACAGTGCATCACAAGGACACAGCTCCAAAATGTCTGGACTCCTTGTAAGGGCCACACTCCCTCATGTGCTAGGCCCTGAGAAGCGGTTGGGGGTAATATGTATGTAGCGAGTGGCGCCGCGCTCCGGCCCGTGGGCCGCAGGTGGACCCATGCCCGCTCCCCGGGGTGTCTGCCAGGGATGGGTAGCGGTGCTGGCCGCGGGACGAGCTGCAGGCACACTCGCTCTGAGTACTTACCCAACCACGTTCCTGTCACGTCCGTGCCCTCTGCCGGCCGAGGCATGCGCTCTTTCTTGTAAATTTAAAGGGCCAGCGCGACGGTAATTGGCTAATTGCCGGGCGCTACCCCTATATATTGGTTCGGCCCACGGTACGTCCCTGCTGGATCTATGTTGCCTCGTGCCTTAGAAAAAGCGTTCCTTAAGTGTGTTCTTGCCTTGCCGTGTACCCGGCCTCCTGCTACATTTCTTGACTCTGAATCTCTGCCGCCTGCCCTGACCTTCCTGACTGCCCACGACTACGGTTCTCGTCTCATGATTCTGTACTTCGCTGCACCTCGGCCGCTACCGCAAGCCCGCCGCGTCTTTGATCAAAAACTGTAAACTAAGAGTCCCAGGTTTTTTTATATTTTCCTTAGCAGTAATGCATTTCCAATATTCCTATATACCCTTTATGTTTCCCTTAGTCTTTAGCGTGCCACTGATTTTTGTATTTGATGTATTTCTATTGCCTTTTCAGTGTGCACCTATGCTTACGTTTTTTTAAAATATATTTAGATGTGCACAGCCTAATTAACTTTTGTAGTCTATTTGAGAAATGGCAATCTTATTGGGTTGCTGCACTCTGCCGCCTCTTTTAAATCAGTGCAGGATAGTTCAATTGCAAGTTCCTGTCACTCCCGGAGATGTTGTAGTCTGAATGGACTCCTAGTGACGTAAGATGTTAGTGGTTAGGGACTCACCTGTTCTGGGATCCCCTTGACGCTATTGGGAGGAGAGCTTAATTTCAATCTTTGATCAAAAAATGTAAACTAAGAATCCCAGGTTTTCATATTTTCCTTTAGCAGTAATGCATTTCCAATATTCCTATATACCTTGAGGTTTCACTTAGTTTTTAGTGTGCCACTGATATTTGTATTAGATGTATGCTATTGCCTGTTCAGTGTGCACCTATGCTTACGTTTTTCTAAATATATTTTAGATGTGCACAGCCTAATTAACTTTTGCGTCAGGGGTAGCGACCTGGTAGGAGTCCCGCTGCAGCAAGTCCATCCCGCTTTGCGGCGGGCTCTGGTGAAAACCAGGACCTATTTAGACTCCGCTCCCTGGCGCGGTTGTTGTCACCGCTTGCGGTGGCCCAGTGGATCCACTAACCCGGCCGTTACAATGTATACACAGAGACACAAAGCGTTACCCTGTGGCCCAGGTGACCATAGGCATGGACTGGACTAGTGTGTCCCACACTGTGTGAATTGTAAAAAATGTAATGCATACTGTCATTATTGGGCGGGACTTTCCATTTTTCTGGATCTATGACAAAACGCCTAGGTTGCCAGAAGTGGCAGAAGATGTGGGTGCAGAAACGTCCAAGGAATTTCCCTTTACAGTGTTGGTAGGGTGACCAAGGTAAGGGATGAGCTCATAGAACAGTTACTGGTGCCTGTTTGACCTTGCTCATTCCCATGTGTTGGGAGGTCACCTAGGAATGGATAATGCCCAGGAACAGGTCCTACAGAGGTTTTACTGGCCAGGGTGTTTCAGGGAAATAAGGGATTTCTGTCACTCCTGTCCATGTGCCAGTTTACTTCCCCTGTAGCACATTTCCATAGCCCCTTGGTACATAATTGAAGTTCAGTTTGAACGGATTGCAATGGATCTGGTGGAGCCCCTGGTGAAGTCAGTGAGAGGCCACCAATAAATTCTGGAGGTTGTTGACTATGTGACCCGATACCCAGAAGCAGTGCCCTTAAGAAATACATCAGCCAAGTTCGAGAGTTATTATTTATATTTTCTAGAGTGGGTCTACCTAGGAAGATCCTGATGGACCAAGGGACACCATGGTGGTGAAGGAGCTATGCAAGATCCAGAAGAGTAAACCGTTGCGTACCTCAGTATACAGACGGGTTGGTGGAAAGGTTTAACAAATCCTTAAAAGCTAAGAAAGGTGGTAGAGAGGGATGGTGGCAATTGGGACTGCTTGATTCCCTTCTTGTTGATTTCTACCAAGGAAGTTCCCCAAGCCTCCAGCGGGTTCTCCCCCTTTAAATTATTATATGGTCGGCACGCCATGGACTTACTTGATATAGCGAAGGAGACATGGGAGAGTGAAACCACTCCCTATAAAATTGTTATCGAAGATGTGGCCAAGATGCAGGAAAGGATGTCTAATGTGATGTCCATTTCTCTTTGCGTATGACATTGAAGTTTGCAATAAAAACAAGTTTAAAAAAATACAAAACACCTAACACTTATAATGGAGAGAATCTTCTGTTCCCTGGAGTAAGAAAGGAAGCTCAGATGACGGCTGAACCCCTTAGCATCATTTGTTGTCCCATCAGGTTCTTAGGGTCATTTGTTGTCCCATCAGGTCCTTAGGGTCATTTGTTGTCCCATCAGGTCATTAGGGTCATATGTTTCCCCCTGATGGCCCCCTTAGGTGATAAGGGGGAAAGGACCACGAAAACCTAATTGTATATGTCTTTTTCTCCCCCTTTTTAAATGTGGGGGGGTTTAATAGGTAAGTTTGGAACCATAAAAAAAATTTTTGGAAAATATAATCCTCCTGTCAATTTTTTTCCTCCCCGGGCCCGGGAAATTTTGGCAGACTGGGGATATTCTGTCAAGCTAAAAGTTGGAGGGACTTTATTTAGGGGCGGAAAGTTATTTTTGGAGAAATAAATAGCAGATTTTCCCCTGTGGGGAAAGGAAAAGGTTTCAAAAAAACAATTTTTTTAGCTTGGGGAAACGGCCAGGAGGACCCTTTGTAAAAAGGGCTTTAAATTCGGTTTTCTTTTTTTGTATTTTAAGTCCCCAGAAAAACCCCCCAACTTTTTTAAGGGGAAAGGGGAAAAAAGTGTGAGATTTTTCTTTTAAACCATAGGCACGTTCTATTTTGGGAAACCCTTGTAAATATAAATTAAAACCACTCTTCTGCTATATTACACCGAGGGTTTAATATGACTGAGAAAGACTCATCTTGTAGTAGGAGGGATTTGTAATTTGATTACCATTGTTCCAAATGGTCTGAACTGGGACACTACATTGTTTGCTTTCTTTTCCCTTACTGCATTGGGCCCACGGGGCCCCCCCAAAATCGGTTATGGTCCCGGGGAAGTCTTGTAAAGGTTTCCCAATCGCACCATGTTTTCGTTTTCCCAAACTTCCTGCCATAAAAAAATAAAGAAAACCCTACATTTTGGTTTTTGGTGGATTTGTATCACCCTTTTGAATCCAGATAAAACTTCTTTTATTTTGAAATTTAAACCCCCAATAAAACAAAAAAAAAAAACCTACTTTTTTGGGGGTATTGGGGGAAATTTGTTTAATCCGTAAAATCCAGGAAAAATTTAAATTTATACTAAAGATTGAACGCCATAAAACAAAAAGAAAACCCCTACATTTTTGGTTTTGGGGGGGGATTTTGTATCATCCTTTTTAAAATCCGAGAACCACATTTTATACTGAAGATTGAAGGCCTTTAAAACAAAAAAAAAACCCTACATTTTTGGGGTTTTGGGGGGATTTTTTTAAATCCTTTTGGAATCAGAGAACCAAATTTATATGAAGATTGAACCCCATAAAACATAAAGAGAACCCTCCCTTTTTTGGGGGTTTGGGGGAAATTTGTATAAATCCTGTAGAATCTAGAAAATACCTCATTGATCCCAAAGGGTTTGGGAACCCCAAAAACATAAAAAAAAAAACCCTAAAATTTTTTGGGTTATTGGGGGATTTGTAAAATCCGGGAAGAATCCAGAGAAACACATTTATATAAAGATTGAACCCAAAAAACATAAAGAAAACCCTACATGTTTGGATTGGGGATTTGTATCCCCTGTGGGAATACAGAGAACACATCATTTTACTGAAGTTTGAACCCCATAAAACATAAAAAAACCCCCTACAGTTTGGTTTTTGGTGGATTTGTATCATCCTGAAAGAATTAAAAAAAATCCCTCTTTAAACCAAATTTTTTGAAGGGCCATAAAACAAAAAAAAAACCCTAATTTTTGGGTATTCCCTTTGGGATTGTATCATCCTGTAAAACCCAGAGAACACATCTTTTATACAAAGATTAAACCCCATAAAACCCATAAAAAAAACCCTACATTTTTGGGTTTTGGGGTGGTTTTGTATCACCCCTGTAAAATCCAGATAATAATCATTTATACTGAAGTTTTAAAAACCCCCCATAAAACATAACGCAGCAAACATGGTGCAAAGGGGGTTTATTCCACTTTTTGGGCCCAATTTAAAGAATTCTTCGTGCTTCCCAGTTATTCGTGATGAAAGAAAAACATTGGGAAAAGTTATCTTGTCCTGGAAAGTAGAAGCATTTTTGTGTGTGCAGGTTTTAAGTTTCCATCCACCAAAATAAAAGCCCCATCTGCAGGTTTCTTCCTCTGACGTGAAATCAGAATTAAAACCCTTTCCCCCTTTTTATGCTAATTAGGGAAACCCAAAATTTTTTTCCTTTGCCAAAAGCAGGGAAAAATGGGGGGGGGAATTTTTTTTTTGGGATTTTTATTACTTTTTGTGAGTCCCGAAATTTCCATAAAACCTTGGGGAAAACCCCAACCTTTACAAAAATTTGGGGACAGGGTTGGGGAAAAGGAGGGGGTTAAAAATCCTGAAAATACCCAAAAAAAAATAACCAAAAAACACATGAATTTATCATCTGGTTTGGGAATCCCCTAATAATTTTGGTTTGGGCTCACTACAATTTACGAATAAATTGCAGGTTTTTCTCGGGGGAAAAATTATTTGTCCTTCCAAAAAACTTATTCTCCCTAATTGGGGAAAGACCCTTCCAAAAAAGCTTTTTTTTTGGTTTTTTGGTTTCAAATAATTTTTTGGGCTCTGTTAAAGTTAAAACAATAGGGGGATTTAATTTATATTTTCTGAAGCCTTTAGGGAAAAGGGGAGTGATTTTTTGTTTAGATGAGTCCCCGGGGCAGAAAAATTACCCGGAAAAGGATATTAAAATATTAGGCCAAAAACATTTTCCCCCGATTTTGGGGGTAGAAACCCTTAAATTCCCGACACTGTGATGCAATGTTCACTATAAAATTTGTTCCCACAACAATAAACTCATCCTGATACACCCAACCCCGTTTTTTGGGGTATCTTACTCCGGGGCCCCAGAGGTAGGAGGGGTCGGGGATGGGGTTCTGTGCCCCAAAATAGCAGTTTTTTTAAACTGAATAAAACAGCCCAAAAGGATGAAGTAGGGCTTTGGAAGCTTTGATAGGTTAATTGGGCAACATCTGTGTTTAAAAAAGCAGATTCTGTTTGGCCCAAATCCCGGGACCCCCCCGACCTACATTTTTCCCCGGGGGAAAATGTTCCCTTGGGGATCTGGGCGAAACAAAAATTTAAAATTTTTTGGTTTACAAAAACCATTGTTACGTTTGGGGGGAAAAAGTGAGAAGCTTTTCAAGCCCAAAACACCCTCCCAACTGTGGGAATGGGGGTGGCTGCAGCTTGTTGGGGTTGTTTTTATGAAAGGGGGACTTGGTGCACTTCACAAAAAAGATTGGGCTTTATGAGGAAAAAAAAGATTTGTGGGAAAACTGAAGCAACATCTCAAGACATCAGCCAGGAAATTACAGCTTGGGTGGTAAATTGGGTTTTTCCAAATGGACAAGACCCCCCCCCCCCCCCCCCCCCCCCCCCCTCGCCTAAAAATGGTTACAAAATGGCTGAAAGGGGAAAACCAAAACAATTTTTTTGGAAGGGCCATTTACAAAGCCCCTGATTTTCAATCCATTGGAAATGAGGGGCCCAAACTGAAAGGGGGCCCCGGGGGAGCAAGGAGACCCCCAAAAGGGCTCCTGACACCAGTTTCCCGGGCAGGAGGAAGAGGCCAAAATTCCTTAAACCCAAATATTTTGAGAAAAATTGTGGAACCCCCAGTTTCGTTTGACCAATTTCCCCAGTTTTAAAGGGAAAACTCCCCAAAAACTAAAGAAAGGAAAGGGGGAAAATTTGACTTTTTCTGAAGGTAATAAAAAATGCCTTTAAAATTTCCCCTCTTTATTCGATTTGCAAATAGAAATAAAAATTTTTTGGTTTTCCCAATTTTAACCCAAAATTTGGGAAAAATTTTTTTACTGATTTTAAAGAAGGGAGAAAAACCGCAGATGGGGGGGTTTATATAGAGGGGAGGGGGAAAACCCACAAAAATGGGACTTTATACAGGGGAGGGAAATCTCCCGGCTCAGCTGTATATATGAAAACACAGACAGAAAGGGGGTTATTTTTTTGTTTTTTATTTAATAAAGTTTTATTTTTTTTTAGTGCTAAATTTTTTGCTTGGGTTTAATTTTGGTCTCCATAATTTGATTGATGTAGGGGTTTAATTTTGGGGGTCTATAATTTTTAAAAAGAGGTAGGGCAAATTACCCTTTGGGGGGCTGGGGGTTAGTCATAACACTATGGGGAAATTTTTACTTTTTTTTGCTTAACTTACACTAACCCCCAGACCTAATGCGCTCGGGTTCCCGTACATTTTTTATTTGAAAATACACATTTTGGGGTGGTTAATATCTGTAACAATCTCAGGGTTGGAACACAGGGAACATTACACCTTTTCCCCCCTGTGTGTTCTCTCAAATTTTAAAGAAAGTTTTTTTTCTTTGGGAAAAAATTTCCCACATTCTGAACATGAAAAAGGCTTTTCTCCTGTGTGAATTCTCTCATGTTTTACAAGATCTGATTTACATGCAAACCATTTCCCACATTCAGAAAAATGAAAAAAGGCTTCTCTCCGTGGGGAATTCTTTTAATTTTTTTTACAAGAATTTCCCATTTACATGGAAACCCCATTCCCTCACCTGAACATGAAAAAAGGTTCTCCCTTTTGGAATTCGCCTGTGTAACGGGGGAAATTTTATTTTCGCTGTTTAAAAGACTGCCCCACATTCTGAAAATGAAAAAAGGGTTTTTCTCCTGTGTGAGTTTTCTGCTTAAAACCCAAAAAATTTCCCTTTTTGGGTAAAAGATTTCCCCATTCAAACATGAAAAAAGGGCTTTTCTCCGTTTTGGAGGGTTTCATATGTCTAACTAGTTTTGATTTTTGTTATAAAAGATTGCACACATTTTGGGAAAAATGAAAAAAAACTTTTTCCCTGTGTGAGTTTTCTCATGGGTTAAAAATAGTTGTGATTTTGTTTTTATAAGATTTCCCACATTCAGAACATGAAAAGGCTTTTTCTTTCCCGGGTGAGTTTCAAAGTTTTAACTATTGTGATTTAAATTGTAAAAGTTTTCCCAAAAATTTTGAACAAAGAAAAAAGGTTTCCTTTGGGGATCTCATGTGTTTTCCCCAGTTGGGTTTCATTGTAAAAGTTTTTTTCCACATTCAGAACATGAAAAAGGGTTCTCCCCCAGTGTGAATTATCTCAAAGTATAAACCCAAAATCTGATTTACCTTTTAAACCCATTTCCCCACCCTTCTAACATGAAAAAATGTTCTTTTTCCCTGTGGGAATTCTCTCATGTCTAACACAATTTTAATTTTAAAACGTAAAACCTTTTCCCCCTTTTAAAAAATGAAAAAGGGCTTCCTCCTGTATGAGTTTCTCAAAGTGTTTTAATAAATTGTGATTTTTTTGTAAAATTTTTCCCACATTCAGAACATGAAAAAGGCTTCTCTCCTGTGTGGGGTTCTCACATGTTTTAACCAAGATGTGAAATTTTATGCAAACCATTTCCACATTCGAAATGAAAAAGGGTTCTTCCCTTTTGTGATTCTATGTGTTTTAACTTTTGTTGTGATTTCATTTTTAAAAAATTTTTCCCCCCCCCCCCCCCCCCCCCCTTCCCCCCCCCTTAAAAAATCCCCCCCCCCCCCCCCCCCCCCCCGTTTTCATTGGTAATAGTTGTGCTTTCTTGGGGATAAAAATTTCCCCAAACAGGAAAATGAAAAAGGCTTCTCCCCCTGGGGAAATTTTCTCATGTCTAACCAAAGAATTGATTAAAGGCCAAAACCCTTTCCCCCATTCAAACATTTAAAAAAGGGTTCTCTCCTGGTTGGAAATCTTCATGTCTAACAAGAATCCCGATCTTACGCAAACCCTTTCCCACATTTTAGGAACATGACCCAAAGGGTTTTTTCCCCTGTGTGAATTCGTTTATGTTTTTGCCAGGCTTGCTTTCGTATAAAAAAATTTTTCCCACATTCCCGAACTGAATAGGCTTCTTCTGGGTGAATTCCCTTTTTGTAATAAAAAGATTTGGTGTGTTGTAAACACTTTTCCACATGGAAACCGTTGTTTCCCTTTTTGGCCTGTCCTTTTTGGTAACCCTTTTGGGGGGTGTGGAAAATTTTTCCTCATGATTTGGGGGGGTTTTACGGCAGGCTGCACTCATGGTAGGCTTTCTGTTGTGGGTTGGGAAAAAATTTCCTCATGACTGGAGGGCTCATCGACGGGTTTTGTACTGTGATGTCCTGGAATGGACTTTAGGGGTACTTTTTTGGGTGTTCTCCTTTTTGGGGTGCTGTGTATATAAATTTTGCCTTTATAACTTTACAGGGGGAATGGGTTTCCCTTTAGGATCCTACAGGATTGTTCTGTTTAAATAAAAAAAGGGTTTTTAATTATTTTTTTTAAAACCACAAAAAGGAACCTTTTAAACCCTTCATTTTAGGTGGGGGAAAACTCCCCACATTTTATCTAAAAATTACTATGGGGGAAAAGGCCCGAACCCGGATCCAGCAGGAAACCAAATTATTATGACCTTTCCCACCACCATCAGTTTTGCTTGGTGACAAAAAACCCCATTTTGGTCTCTTCTTTCCCCTCACCTGGGGGGACATCACTCCCTGCTTGTGTCCCCATTTCCCCTCCCCTGGGGGACACAAACCCCGCTGTATTTATCTCCCCCTCACCTTGTGATTTTCAGCCAGCCGGTTGATTTTTCCACAAAGATCTTGGTACAGATCCCCTGTGTTCCCCTTTATGTTTCTTTCCCCACCCTTTCCCCCAAAGGAGACATTTTTAAAAAGCGACATCCTGGGTACCTTATTAAGGGAAACCGAAAACACAAGGATTTCCCTCATCATCCGACCCATGGTTTTCCCCCGTGGGTTTTTATAATGTCCCAAGCTTCCCCCCCACTCCCCATCATCCCCCGTGTAATGTTTTAATGTTGGGATTCCCCCCATCCTCTTATTTTATTTTACCCATCATCCCCTGGTGTTATGTATAATTCCCAGCATTCCCATCTTTCATCCCTCATCCAGACCCCCCCTTTTTCCCCTGTGTTATGTTAATGTCCCAGGGATTCCCTCACCTCATTTTCCCCTTTTTTGTAATGTAAAAATGTCCCCCGCATTTTCCCTCCCTCTCATCATTTCCAGACCCCATCTTTCCCCCCGGGGTTGTATAAAAGTTTCCCCGCTTTTCCCCCACCTCTCCATCAGCACTTCCCTTTTTCCTGTTGGTCATGGGTAGGATCCTCTGTTTCAAATGAATGGGGTGGAAAGGTCGGGGGGTTTTGGGTGCTGCTCTGTCCTCCTGACAAAAAACGAGATGCCACAACACCCCCAGAAAGACTTTTTTCATTACTGGGGTAATCCTTTTGTTTGGGAGACACGGTTTCACCCACATTGATTTTAAGAACTCTCTCCCCCTTTCCCCCATTTCCCCTGGGTTTCCCGATAAGAGAAGAGTAGGGGCATGTGAGACTCTCACCCTTCCCGTTTCCAAGTAATTGGTCTCCGGGGGAGGTCTAATATTGGGGGCCCCGGTGTCTCCGGGACTTGGGGGAAACCCTTTATTTTCAGCGGGTGGGGATCCTCCCTCATGTCCTCCTGGGAAGGCCCCTTGTCCTTTTAGGGGGGCCCCCGCTCCTCCCGAGGGAGCAAGTTGGGGACACCCGCACCTTTTAACCTGCCACGGATTTATCATCAAACCAGCAACTCCCGTGGGGTTACTATATAATTCCCAGCAATTTCCCGGGCACCCTTTCCAAAATACAGGCTCCCCCCGTGTGGTTTCTATTCATCAACAAAACCCCTTACCAAAAGCATTTTTCCCAGGGTTTTTACAAGGGGGTCTCCCCCTCTCTCCTTACCCTCCTGACAAAAAAAGGGGGAAAACTCCCAAAACGCGAATATTAAAAAACTTA
>JAODAL010066915.1:0-17539 GCA_025379985.1 Phyllomedusa bahiana
TTTCCAAAGGCTCCGTTCCTCCTTGCCTAGCAAACCATTGAAGAGTTTTGGTAAGTGTTTCCCGGAAAAATCTTGTTTTTTATGGACTCCGGGAGGCCGCGAATACGGATGTTGTTCCACCGATTTCTGTTTTCAAGATCATCTAGATGCTCAATTAGGTGCTGGTGGAGGTTTTTCTGCGCATCAATCGAGGCCTGCATGTCTTCTAGCTTGTGATCTGTCTTTTTCTGTTGCTCCTCTAATTGTTTGACTTTATGTTGCAACTGAGAAATGTTTGCAGGGAGGACATCAGGTTAGGTAGGGAGGTAAGTGGCTGGGTGATGTACAGTAATAAATCATCAGCATAGGCTGCGCATTTATGTTGCAAGCCTCCCACTTGGACTCCCTTAATGTCTGGTTTGGTCCTTATATCCTGTAAAAGGTGCTCTATCACCAAGATGTATAATATAGGCGAGAGGGGGCAACCCTGTCTGGTGCCATTGCGAATCGGAACAGGGGCGGAGAGGGTGCCATTAATCCGGATTTGGGCACAAGGATTTTGATATAGGGTCGAGATCCTGTCTAGCATGAGGGGACCTAAACCCATCTTCTGCAGCAGTGTTCCCCAACTCCAGTCCTCAAGGCACACCAACAGGTCATGTTTTCAGGATCTCCCACAGAATGCACTGACAATAATGACTTCACCTGTGCAATGCTAAGGAAAGCCAGAAAACATGACCTGTTGGTGTGCCTTGAGGACTAGGGTTGGGAACCTCTGTTCTGCAGGACTGCTTGTAGAAAGGACCAATCTACCCTATCAAACGCTTTCTCAGCGTCTAGAGAAAGCAACATTCCTGACACACCATCCTCCTGCATGTGTTGGAGAATTGAGAGGGTTTTTAGCGTATTGTCTCGCGCTTCTCTTTTTGGGACAAAGCCCACTTGGTCCAAGTTTATCAGGTCCGGCAGAATAGTGTTGAGCCTCACCGCTAAAAGTTTGGCAAACAATTTCGCGTCAACATTAAGCAAAGAGATTGGCCTATAACTTGTGCATGCAAGGGGATCTTTCCCCTCCTTGGGGATAACCGTGATATATGCTAAGAGAAAGCTAGGGGGTGGATTGTTATAGAAGGAGGACGAGTTGAACGATTCCAACATGGGATGCACCAGGTCCTCACAAAGCGATTTATAAAATTTCGCAGTGTAGCCGTCCGGGCCCGGGCTCTTCCCAGACGGGATGTCCTGTTGAACAGGTTGAAGGTCAGTATGCCATGCAGATTTGAGATCTTGCGCTAGTCTAGAAAGGTCGTTTTTAGACGGCAATAATGAGAGCAGGGCCTGTAGCTCTGGGTGGCCTTGGAGAGCTAGTAAGGCTTCTGCAGCAGGAATGCCTGTGGAAGGGACGCTTTGCAGTGGGTCTGGAAGGGTTTGTAAGTGCCCTCGAGAAACTCCAGTCTGAGGGGATCTCTGGCTAAAGGCTATAGGAGATGCCCACTCATTAACTGGCGATTGTGCCCCGGTCTGTGGGGGCGAGGGATTCTCAGGGCTCTGAGAGTGGAACAATGGCGGACTCGCTCCATTTTACAGCTGTAGGACCTGTCTGGGCCTTGTCATTGAGCTTGCTGCACTCCCATCTCCTCCACTTGCTCTCTCAGTGGTGGTGCTAGTGGTTGGGGCCTGATCCATGCCGGCCGGGTATGATGCATGGGGCCCTGTACCTCTGACAGTCCCTGAGGTCTGCATGGCTGGAGCCTCGCTGCACCCTGTCTCCTGTTGCCGGTTACCTGGCGTTCTGGGTGTCTGGGCCGAAGATTCTGCCGTCGCTCCGGCGCGCTGGGGAGCAGCGGGGCTCTGGGCGCGCGTGGAGATGTCGTCAGTCTTGTGGATGCGGTCACCGGAGCATCCCCCGTCACTTGCCGCAGCCTTCTGCCGCCCGCACCTCTCACTCCGCTCTGCACGAGTCTCCGGTCCCGTGGAGCTCCCTGCAGGATGCGGCCGCAGCTCCGACTGCCGCACTGTCCGCAGTTCGCGCCTTCTCGCACTGTCAGGCGGAGGTCTCTGTCTCCTCGTTTGCTTCAAAGATGGCGTCCGCTCCTGTGACTGCTCTCTGGAGTCGGGTTGCAGTCCCGCCAGCGGCGCAAAATAGTTGGAGATTGGCACATCACCCTCCGGGGGGATAGAGGAGGCTCTGCCTCTGCGTTTGCCGCGTTTTGACCCCATATTTCAAACTTTTAACCCCACTTTAGCTGGACGCCCGCCGAAGCTCTCCTAAACACGTCTTGCCGGCAGCATAGTAGGACACGCCCCCCGATTTGAACTTTTAATACTTTTTTTTTTTGTACTTTAAAACTTTATTTTTTATTTTTTTTTTTACTGTAACATTTAGTCCCCCTATGGTGCTTGACCGCTAGGGGCGCGATTTTTAATACAGCCTAATGTATTGCATAGGCAATGCATTAGGGTGTACAAAGATGGCGGTTTCCCCACTTCCTGGCTACGGACGAAAGTGAGCAAAACCGGCAAATGTAAGTGACGGGAGCCTTCACAAGGCTCCCCACCACCGTGTCCGGTCGTCGGATCGGCGCAGCATAGCTGCGCTGATGCCGATGACCGTAACGATTGGTGCGCGGCACCGATCGTCATTCAGTCAGACGCCGTGGCCATCTTTGCCGCGGTGTCTGACGGGTTAAACAGCGCCAGCGGGTGGAGCCACATCTGCCGGTGCTGTTACTGCCGGGTGTTAGCGGCGATTAGCCGCTAACACCCGGCGGCGTGCGGGGGGGGGGGGTCACGGAGCGATCCCCCTGCAAAGCCTCTTAGCGGCCCTGGGACGTACTCATACGTTCAGGGTCGTTAAGAGGATAAATTAGGGCCTCCTCACCTGCAGTCCAGATGATCAGGATAATGAAGGTAAATCATAGGTTTGGTGGGGCATGTTGCTATGCTCTTTCCAAGTTTGCCATAAATACTCATCCCAGAGGATCCCAGACCAGGATGCTTCTATATGCAAGTTTACAGATTGTTTATTTCTGACCTGTTGTAATATTCAGACCTAGAACTCTCGAAAACTCACCATCAAATATACTCAGTTAGTCTCTAAAAGGTATCGCCGGATTTCTAAACTCTTCTACTGCTTTCTTTGGCTACCATGGTACAACATTATACTACTGTCTAAAACTTAGGCAGGGAGTTTAAAAAATGCTCCAGCTGTATCACAGTGACTCAGGTTTTATACATTTTGCATGTCTTTAGAGATGTCTAGCTTTTATAGACAACTTTATGAACTGGCTTACTTACGGCAGAATATTGGTACCTTTGTGGTCCAGTGTTTTACAACATGGCTATGCCGCATTCAGTGTAAAACCATGGCCACTTTCCATAGGGCGTGACTTTCCAAGTCATGCCCTATGTTGGAGAGGTTCAAAAAGTGTCTAAAGTGTCCATAATAAATGTGTCTGTAACACACTGTGCCAAAAATACACCCCTTTTTGGTGCATTTTAAGATACTTTTCTGGCGTCTCCACAAGAAAATGTGGATTAAAAAATGTAAATTAAAAAAATTGTCTATAGACTGGCACTGTTTTAAAAAAATGTCCCTTAGCTCAGTCATTGCTGCTCCTTTGCTTCCTGCTGGACCTCACTAATGATATGAAATCCATCGTCCAAAGGACGCTGCAGCCAATCACTGGCCCCAGTGCTCTCTTCTTGCTTGTACGGCATGAGACCAGTGAATGACTGCATTGTCATGTGAATAATAGAAGTGAAGTTGATAGGATTCTGGCGGGGAGCACTGGAGCAGCATCGGCAGCATTAGCAGTGAGCAGAGCCATTTCTAGGCTAAATTGCACTCAATGAGGTGAGAGAAAATGTCTCCCTCCATCCCATTAACATGTTGCACCACGCCATGGCACATTGCATTATCATTCCCCAGTTTCTGGCCGGTACCCCCCTTTACGCTCATATTTTCCTTTTTCCTAGTACATGTGGGTTCAAATGCTATAATGTTTTCTTGCATGCAGTTATTCTACAATTTTTTGGATCTTTTTGTAAGATATATAAGATTTTATATTTACCGTATGTACTCGAGTATAAGTCGAGTTTTTCAGCACAAAAAATGTGCTGAAAAACCCCTCCTCGGCTTATACTTGAGTCACTGCCGGCGCTCGGGCGCTTCGATGGCCCAGGCGCTGGCAGGGACACTTTAGCTATACGCGACTCCTCAGGGAGCGCATATAACTGAAGGCCGAGTGAGCCCACAGTGTCCGGGCGCTGCGGTTGGCCTGGGCACTGTCGGCGATCCGTTCACCTATATGTGACTCCTGAGGCGCGCATACAGGTGAATATACTACTGCGGTGCAGAGAGCGAGCGCTCCCTGCGCCTCAGTGGATTCCAGGCGGCCGCAAACTCGCGGCTGTCCGGAGTTTTCGGCACAGTCAGCATGCATGTCATCACGTTGCGTGCGCGGCCTGATGACATCACCCGCCTGTGTCGGCAAGAAGACAGAGCAGAGCGCCCGGAAGATGGAGCCGCAGGGGATTCAGGTGAATACCATTCTTGTATTTTTTTTTTAATAACCCTGCCTATAGCCTGCCTACAGAAAACTATGGGGACATAACCCTGCCTACAGAAATCTATGGGGACATAACCCTGCCTACAGAAATCTATGGGGACATAACCCTGCCTACAGAAATCTATGGGGACATAACCCTGCCTACAGAAATCTATGGGGACATAACCCTGCCTATAGCTACCTATGGGGACATAACCCTGCCTATAGCCTGCCTATAAAACTCTATGGGGACATAACCCTGCCTATGGCTACCTATGGGGACATAACCCTGCCTATGCCTACCTATGGGGACATAACCCTGCCTATGCCTACCTATGGGGACATAAACCTGCCTATGGCTACCTATGGGGATATAATCCTGCCTATGGTTACCTATGGGGACATAACCCTGCCTATAACCACCGTGGGGACATAAACCTGTCTATAACTACCTATGCGGACATAACACTGCCTATAACTACCTATGGGGACATAAACCTGTCTATAACTACCTATGGGGACATAAACCTGCCTATACCAGCCTATAACCTGCCCATAGGGGACATATACCTGTCTATACTTGCTTATGGGGGACATATACCTGCCTTTACTTGCCTATGGGGGACATCAAACTGCCTATACCTGCCTATGGGGGACATTAAACTGCCTATGTAATTTTATTGGTATCCATTTTTATTTTTGATATTTACCAGTAGCCGCTGCATTTTCCACCCTAGGCTTATACTCGAGTCAATAAGATTTCCTGTTTTTTTGTGAAAAAAGTAGGTGCCTAGGCTTATACTCGGGTCGGCTTATACTTGAGTATATACGGTATGTAATTTTTCATTAAATTTCATCATAAGATCGTGGAAAATGGTCTGCTTTTCACATTTTTAAAAATGTTTAATTTATTTTTTAACAGCAAAAATAAGTTTTATAACTGTGTCAGTTTTCCATCACGGACATTTTTATACAGGTGAAATAAAGTTTTAGGTTTGTAGGGTGCGGATCTAAAAGTTGCCTTTTGGGCTGTCAGGTTTTTTTTTTTTTTTATTATTTTTATTTGTGTTTTATTTTACTTATTTATTTTAAATATGGTGCCCATCCATAAGGTCAGAAAAATAATGAGAAACGCTCATCTAATGCCGATCAGCACCCCGTGGCAAAATCGCGGGGTGCCGACCAGTAAACCGGCTGGAAGTTTTGTGAAGGCTTTCAGCACCTCCATCTTTCCCATTTTACCACTTCCTGTTGCAGGCAGGAGGTGATAAAACCGCTATTTTTCTTCAACCTTCTGTATTATTTATAAGATACATACGTATGTACTAATGATCGAGCATCTTAGTGGTCAAGTACCCTGGGGGGACTTAAATAATATTTATAACTATCAAAAAAATAAAAAGTTCAAATCACCCCCCTTTTACTAATTTACAAATAAAATATTAAAATAGTTACATATATTTAGTATCGCTGCATCTGTAAAAATCCAAACCATTAAACATATAACATCATTAATCCCACACACTGAACACCATAAAAGAAATAAAATCCAGATGCAAAAATTGCATTTTTTTGTCACTTCATGTGGCAATTTTTTTTTTACTTGATAAAACCAGACCCTGATCCATTTTCTTTTCTTCTTAGTCGCTTTTATTTTCTAAATGTAGATTTCATTATTCAGTCGTCTTTATATGATTGTGGAGACAGCATTCTTGCCTGCACTGCTTTTACAGCATTTAGAGAGATGATTTACAGCAGCTTCATGCACATAGGAGTCTGTAAACTGGGTCAGTCCCAATGACTTCTATAGAAGAGTTTTCTAGTCATGCTCTGTGACCTGGGAGGAAGTCAGTGTGCAGGGAGGTGAAAGGGTGAATTGTGACTATCTCCTCTTGTGACTGGTGGATCCTGTGTTATCTATACACATTGGTGTCACCTTTCAGTTTGACCCTGCTTGTACTGATAATGAGCAGACCGAAAATCTTTCTCTACGGAACAGGAAGTGTCAGACTATTATTAGGCCTAGTGGCCAAAGTGAAAACTGCAGGACTTAAGAATTTAAAAAAAAATATTGAACGTGATATGGAAACTTAAAGAAAAAAAATTTATAAAAAATGTGTTTAACCCCTTAAGCTGAACACCTGAAAAGTAGTTAATGACCAGAACATTTATTTAGTTTTTGCCTCCTTGTGTTTTAACAGTTGTAACTTTTTTATTTTTTTCAATGACACAGTTGGATGAGGCCTTGTTTTATTTGAGACAAGTTGTATTTTATGGGGGAATAGTTTAAGTTTACTTATAAAGAATTGCAGTTTGTTTGTTTTTTTGTAAAAAAAAATTTATTTTTTTTTATTTTTTTTTTTACACCATTCACATTTCACACTTAATAACTTGTTAGATTAATTCTACAGGTTATTACAGTCGTGTCGATACCTAATGTGTGTATTTTTTTGTGTGTATGTAATGTATGCACAATTATTTTTTTATTAAATATTTATTTTCATTTTATTATTTATTTTTTTATTCTTTTTTTTTTTACACTTTTTATGTTTTTTTTTACTTTTTTTTTACTCCCATTAAGGTAGAACTGTTTTACATTTTTTTTATACTTAGTAATATATTAGCATATTCATATATAATACATTCTAATCTGTGTCACTTTGACACAGGCAGTGATCTGGACAACACACAGTGTGTCCTGGTCACTGGCTTAGTACACAGACAGCTCTGGGGCCACTCTAGGTCCCCAGGGCTGACTGTGCAGCCGTTCCCCGGGCTCTGTCGGGTCACCGGGTGTTCCGATCACCCGACAGAGCAGGGGAACCCTTTGATTGCGCTGCGGTAACGCACCGCCGCATTCAAAGGGTTAAAGCACCGGGTTGCGGAGGTTTCCTCCACACCCCGATGCTTGCAGGAGATGCTCTGGGATCAGGGCTGTGTAGTACAGCCCCGATCCATGCGCAGCTGTGGCACGGGCGCCACAAACGTCGGGGTCTGCAGCGACACCAAAAGACGTGGCGGCACACAAACGACCCGCACCGGCTGACGGCAAAAGACGGTGCGCGGTCGTTAAGGAGTTAACATAAAAACGTGAGTTAAACAATAAAACATTTTTTGATTATATATTCCCTTTAAAATTGGAATAAAATGCTGATCAGCGCATCTTTCCAAAGCACGGAAGGGGGGGGAGGGCGCGGCAAGGCACCGGCCCCGTAGACATTCATTGACAGTGGTGTGTATTCACCGCTAACAATTGACATGTCACTTATCTCCCTGCGCGTACAATATGATCGTATTGTACGAGCGGGGGGACGATGCGTAATGCATAGCTCTCTATAAGAGACATGCATTAACGTAATTGCGTCGAAATATGCTACGAAATGTGCGCCGCAATAAGTCGTGTGAACATACACTTAACAAAAGAGTATGTGTTAGGATGGGAGCATGCAAGTTGGAATGAATGTTGATTGGGTGTTAGTACAAAAAAGTTATTGGTCGCACAAAATGGCGCCGTGGCGCAAATTTCAAAATAGAAAATGTTTGGAATTTTTTTACGATACCAAAACATAACGGAGAACCCTACATTTTTTGGTATTGCCGGATGCATAACAACCTGTAGAATACAGATAACACATTATATTTACCGAAGATTGAACGCAGTAAAAGCAAAACCTCCGCAAACATGGCGAAAATACATTTTTTTTCACAATTTGTCCCACTTGGAATTTTTTTGCGGTTTCCCAGTATATTCTATAGTATAGTGAATAACACCATTAGAAAGTACATCTTGTCCCGCAAAATAAAAGCCCTCATGTGTCTATGTAGGTGGAAAAATAAAAAAGTTATGGCTTTCAGAAGGCGAGGAGGGAAAAAACGAACGTGTCACCAAAAAAAAAAACGCCTGGTCCTTAAGGGGTTAAGCCTTGCCTCTTCCTCATCTCACTGCCGGATCTTTAGTGCCCTATAGCCTATCGAGAAAGCGTTCCTTGTGCCGTAATTGTCTCTCCCGTATACCGTACCGTTCAGCTTCTGTCCTTTGACCGCTAATCTCTGCCGCCTGCCCTGACCTACTGCTTGTCCCCGACTACGACTCTGCCTTATGATTTGGTACCACGCTCACCCTTGGCTGCCACCGCCAGTGGAAGCGACGTGGAGTTTCCCGGGTTCTACTTAGACTCCGCTCCCTGGTGTGGGCTTTCACCATCGCTTGCGGTGGTCCAGCGGATCCACTACTGCCACCGTTACAGTAAGATCCGGCCATGGATCCCTCCAAGGTGCCTCTGCCTGGCGAATCGGACCTTGCAGCAGTTGTTGCGAAACAGTCATGACAGATTGCGCAACAGGCACAGCAGTTGGACCAGCTAACCGTCATGTTGGTGAACCAACAGCAGCCGCCTTCTCCACCCGTGGCTACCCCGCCTCCAGCTGCCCTGCCTGCGACAGTGGGTCCCAGCTCCAGTTGCCGCTACCGTCGAAGTTTGAAGGGGACTCCAAGCAGTGCCGTGGTTTCATCACCCAGTGCTCCATGCACATAGAATTGATGGCCGACCAGTTCCCCATGGAGCGCTCAAAGGTGGCTTTCGTGGTCAGCTTGCTTTCCGGGAAGGCCTTGGCATGGGCCACACCCCTGTGGGATCGGAACGATCCGGTGACGGCAGATCTACAGACCTTTCTCCAGGAGTTCCACGGTGTTTTCGAGGAACCAGCTCGGGCGTTCTCCGCCGAAACAGCTCTTCTAACCCTGTGCCAGGGGGACTCGTCTGTGGGAGACTATGCGGTGCAGTTCCACACCTTGGCTTTTATAGTTATCCTGGAACGAGGCCGCCTTGTGTGCCACCTTTAAAAGGGGCCTCTCCAATAGGATTAAGGATGTGCTGGCCGCGAGAGACATCCCGTCCTCCCTCAGCGAGTTAATTCTGTTGGCCACCCGCATTGAAGTGCGTTTCGCCAAAAGGCGAGAAGAGCTTCGGCAAGAATGTGAGGTAGCATGGCCACGCCGGTTTCCACGCCTGGCTCCAGTGTCCCAGAGGCAGCCTATGCAACCGACACCGCTCCCCACTGAGGAACCCATGCAGGTTGACCGGGCCCAAATTACCGAGCAAGTATTGGCCCGACGTCGGATGGAGAACTTATGCCTTTATTGCGGTAGTCCAGAACATTGTTGGAGGAATTGTCCTCAGTGCCCCAAGCTTCCGGGAAACTCCCGCACCTAGGCTTCGTGGGAGAGGCGTCTCTAGGTGCAAATTCCTCCTCTCCACGCCTGATGATGCCGGTACGGATCGAGACTGAAGCTGGTCTAGTGTTTCAGGTCCCAGACTTTCTGGACTCCGGCTCAGCTGGGAACTTTATTCATTACTCCCTCGTTCAGCGGTATGGCCTTCCAGTAGTCCGCCTTGAAAAACCATTGGTGATTTCCTCAGTCAGCGCCGGGCTCCTAAGTGACGTGATACGGTTCACCACCAAGCCGTTTTCTCTTCATGTTGGGGTTCTCCATAAGGAGAAAATCACCTGGCTGTGACTCCACTCTCCTACGCTAAACTGGACGACAGGAGAGGTAACTCGCTGGGGCTCTAGTTGCTTGAGCCGCTGTCTGGTGGCTCTCGCTTCAAGCCCCACGAGCCATTGCCCGGGTTGCCAGCCGAGTACCAAGAATTTGCTGATGTCTTCTCAGAGAAGCAGGCTGAGAGCCTTCCCCCTCACCGCCCATATGATTGCCCGATTGACCTGCTACTGGGTACCACTCCTCCTCGTGGCAGGGTCTACCCCTTGTCTGTGCCCGAAACTCAAGCCATGTCGGAGTATATATGGGAGAATTTACAGAAGAGGTTTATATGAAAATCCTCCTCTCCTGCAGGAGCAGGATTCTTCTTCGTGGAAAAAAAGGACGGTTCCCTGCGGCCCTGCATCGATTATCGGGGACTAAATAACATCACGGTGAAGAATCGGTACCCTCTGCCGCTGATCACAGAGTTTTTTGATCGCCTACGTAGCGCACGGATCCTCTCCAAGTTGGCTTTAAGGGGTGCCTACAATCTGGTCTGCATCTGTAAGGGCGATGAGTGGAAGACGGCCTTCAACACCAGGGATGGGCACTTTGAGTACTTGGTCATGCCGTTCGGCCTGTGTAACGCCCCAGACGTCTTCCAGGAGTTCGTGAATGACGTCTTCAGAGACCTCCTATACTCCTGTGTCGTGGTGTACTTGGACGACATTTTGGTATATTCACCTAATCTGGAGACTCACCGCGTCTACGTTCGCCAGGTGCTGAGGCGCCTTCGAGCTAACCACCTGTACACCAAGCTAAGGAAGAGGGTCTTCCAACAAACTAGCCTCCCATTCTTGGTCTACATTATATCAGACCAAGGCCTGCGGATGGACCCATCAAAGTTGTCTGCGATGTTGCAATGGCCTCTCCCTGCCCGCTTCCCAGCTCCGGGGGCGAGTGGCTCTGCGTTCCGGGTATCGGGCCGTGAGCACACTCATCCCCTGGAGCACTTTTACTTACCTCACCGCGCTCCTGCTGTCCTTCGGTCGCATACTCCTACTACCGGCCGGGCCGGATACTGCAGCCCAATTTAAAGGGACAGCGCGCCGGCGATTGGTCTCACCGGGCACTGACCCTATATAAGCCTTGCCTCTTCCTCATCTCACTGCCGATTCTTTAGTGCCCTATAGCCTATTGAGAAAGCGTTCCTTGGGCCGTGATTGTCTCTCCCATGTACCGTACTATTCAGCTTCTGTCCTTTGACCACGAACCTCTGCCGCCTGCCCTGACCTACTGCCTGTCCCCGACTACGACTCTGCCTTACGATTTGGTACCACGCTCACCCTTGGCTGTCACCGCAAGCAAGTTCCCCCAGTGGAAGCGACCTGGTAGTTTCCCGCCACAGCAAGTGCATCCCGCTTTGCGGCGGGCTCTGGTGAAAACCGGGTTCTATTTAGACTCCGCTCCCTGGTGTGGGCTTTCACCATCGCTTGCGGTGGTCCAGCGGATCCACTACTGCCACCGTTACACATGGCATCAAAAATGGTGTGAAATTTGGTACCCTTGAGGTGTTTCTTCAGGTTTGGAAACAGATGATATTTGGAGGGAGCTAGATCTGGTGAATAAGGTGGGTGGTCAACCAGCTGGAAGCCTAGCTCCACCAGTTTTGCCGTGGTCGCTTGGAGGCGTTGTCTTGCAGGAACAAGATTCCTTTGGACATTTTGCCGCACCTTTTGGCCTTCATTGCTGCCTTCAATTGGTCCAAAAGTTCAATGTAATACCTTGCATTGATGGTGGAACCATTTTGAAGGTAGTCCACTAGCAGCACGCCCTTATCCCAGAACACAGATACCATCACCTTAGTAGCTGATTTTTGCACCCTGAACTTCTTTGGACGAGGAGAACCACTATGTCTCCACTCTTTTGACTGCTCCTTGGTTTCAGGGTCATACAAATAAATCCAGGTGTCATCCATAGTGACCAGTCGATCCAGGAAGTTCTTATCAGTTCAGAAACGCTGACAAATGGACCAGGAAGTTTTCACTCGCATGCTTTTCTGATCTGTTGTCAAACATTTGGGGACCCACTTTGCAGATAGCGTCTTCATGTTCAAATGTTCATGGATAATGACACAAACACAGTCACGAGAAATCCCCATGATGTCTGCTATTCCTCTAGCTGAAATTCGCCGATTCTCCAGTATGAGGTTGTGCACAACATCGATGATCTCCGGAACAACAACCACTCTCGGTCGTCCAAGACGTTCCTCATCATTGGTGCTGAAGTGGCCTGTTTTAAATTTGGAAACCCAGTTCTTAACTGTAGAATATGAAGGGCATTGATCTTCCAATGTCTGCGACATATCACCATGAATATCCTTAGCGGTCTTTCTTTCCTTGCGGAAACAAGAATTTCATCACTCCTCTGCTCTCATTGGCTGTGAATATCGCCTTAGACTCTGTCATTTTGTTTTCTCACGTGCCTAGATCACTGTTGCCATAAGCTACAAACACAACATTTTTAAAACATATACCAGACACATAAGGCTTTCATGTGATGTAATATCCGTTACCATAGAAACAAAAAAGAACACAAAGCCAAAGACTTATCAGCAGCCCCTCGTATACAGCCAGCAAATACAATACAATCTTATTTGCTCCAACAAAGCAGACCTGGACAAGCATCTCCTGGATCTTAGGTTTTATTTCCTCCGACTGGGCTACAAACCTAAAGTGACAGAAAACCAATTCAGCAAAGCGGCTGCCATTAATAGGGACAGTCTGCTGACATAGAAAGAGACCCAGGATGAAGACTGAGTGCCCTTAGTTGTCACCTACAACCCACAGCTGGGGATTCTACTAAGGATTGCCAAGGAACTCCAACCTGTGCTGCATAGGGACAAAAGACTCAAATAAATATTCCCAGTCCCCCCTCTCCTTTCCTTTCGGCAACCACCAAACCTGTAACATATTATTGTCCGGAGTGTCCTGATAGTCCCAACCGAAAATGGCACCTCCCCCTGCCTGCAGACCAGGTGCAAGACCTGCAGGCACATCCACACCACTGACAGTGTACCTGTCCCACAGTCACAGAAGGTGCACAGAATCAGGGGGACATTTTCCTGCAGGTTTTCCAATGTGGTGTATCTCATTATGTGTGTGCAATGTCCTACCACAGGCCTCTATGTGGGGGAAACAGGGCAGAGACTCAGCCAGCGCATGAATTCACACAGATTCACCATTAATAACAGCAGAACAGATCTCCCAGTGGTCGCACATTTCTCCGGAGAAGACCATTCTATTGAAGATGGTTTTAATTGAACCCAGAGGGAGACAAATGAAAGGAGATATAAGCTAATGCAAACATTTCAAACTTTGCAGTATGGGCTTAATATCCACGTCAGTTTCATGTCACACTATGTGTAAACTGTGAGGGTCACAAATCAATATCTGATAGAAAATAGATAACAGCAAGAACTAATGATCCTCCTGTCACGCCCCACAAGTTTGCAGATTATTTCTGACCTGTCGTAAATAACTCTTGTTATTTTAAGATCCTTTGAAAACCTGTCTCGTGTATAAAAAGTCTGTGAATGTTCAGTTTCTTTTATAACATCATGTCTGATGACTAGACCTAGTACGTACCATCAAATATACTCAGCCTCGAAAAGGTATCGCCTAATTTCTTCACTCTTCTATAACTTTTAGACAGCAATAGTAAATGTGGACCCATGTGTATAAGATAGGTCATTTTTGGTTAATTTGACCCTAAAACTACTTTAGGATTCCCTAGATCTGGCAGTCTATAGGTAAAACAAAAGTCAGGGAACACCAGCTTCTCCACTGGCTGTCGCAAGTATTGTACACTCATCTATTCAGTCAAAGAGAGAGAGAGTAATTTAGGATGGATGTCAAGCATGAACATGTCAGCATGGAATCCATCCCCAGTGCTCTCACATAGTCACCTCATGGTCAGATGTGGAGCATTAATCACTAATACAGTGCTGAGTGTGTGACATGCCTCTTACCTGGCTACAAGCCAGCAAAGCACTCAATGGATTTCTCATCTGTCTCATGAGTTCGGCATCCTGGGACGGATTTTATTCACATTGTCACTATAATAATACTGTGTATTCCCCAATTCATTTACAAGCCGTACATTGAATTTTGCACAAAGCTGTAAGCAGCAGTGAAGTAACTAAGACACTTAGATACTTGGCTCACTATAAGGGCCCGCCCCCATGGCAGGATTTTGGTCAGATTTACCGACGGTTTTCAGATTTGAAAGTTGTCTGTAAACCGACTGTCAAACTTCCTGATAGACTTTAATAGAAAATCCATTTGGCAATCCCCACTGAACGGATTTTCTGGCGGACGTTTTTTTATACCGCCAGTGGTCTGAAAAACTTAGAACATGTTCATTCTTCCTCCCAGTTTTCCAGAAGAATATGTACATGTCAGTGGTTGAGGGGGACGGGGAACCCGCAAACCGCAGACAGAACCATCTCCCTAAACCATGTACAAGATGTCAAAATACAGGCCAGTTTCTTTTATCAGAATCCGGTATTTTAACCTGCCATGTGGACGCACCCTTAAAGTGTATAAACACTGCATTTACAGTCAGTGTCAGACTAAGGTTCCTGGGGCCCACCAGTGGAGTTGATTCCTGGGGCCACCAGTGGAGTTGATTCCTGGGGCCCACCAGTGAAGTTCATTCTAGAACCAATTAATATTGTATGTTGAGGGACCATTACATACCTCCAAAAGATACCTCCCACCACTGAACAATAATTTTTACAGAAGAGACTTCCAGCACTGTCAAGTAGCCTACTCTACAGAATTGCCCAAACTCTCAGATGTGTATGGAGGCTGTACAGCAGCACATGGAGACCCTGGAATCCATACTAAAAAGTCTTAGGGCCACATCTATGAACCTGTTTAGGTCTAAAACTCACTTTTTTGCCCATAGGTTACCATGTGCAAAATAGTGAGTTTTAGACCTAAACAGTTTCATACATGTGGCCCATAGTATCTGGATTATAAACTTATGTTTTTCTAGCAGTAGGCAGTAATCCAGAGCTATGGTAGAATCCTGTGGAAGACCATAGGTGTCCGATGATGGTCAGGACGTCCTGGAGGTCATGTGCACAAAGTTTTCTGGCAGTAGTGCAGTCAATAAACATGACTGGAGGTAGCTGGAATAATAATTTGCAGGATCCCAGTTAGAACAGATCTATCACTAATGGTTAAAATAAGGGTCCGGCTGATACAATACAAGACAGGAACTAGTAACAGACTAAGGGGCTTAGATGCTTTGGGACCCTACACAGCTGAACTGGCAACTACATGTTGTACTGTTTAATTTATAGAGCGGACATCCCTTGTGATGACATCAACATGCCACTCTTGTAATTCCATCATCTTTTCTGGAGGGTCAGTCTTTATTCCTCTATAAATATCATCATTCCACTAAAAGAGTCTTTATCAATCTTGGTCAAAATGTTGAATTTATTGAGAAATTGAGACTTTTTTTATACTTTTTCCCACAAACCATTGGATGCCTTATATAGAACGAAAAGGATGCCAGCTCACCGTCAGTGTTCCACCCCTGGACGTGCATGGATAGACTGGAAACAAGTCTCAGGTGATCCAAACAAACGAAGAGGAAGTCCAGCTCAAGACCAGGTAGGTAGAAAATATGAAGATAGCCTTTATTCCAAATGCATTAAAACAGAGTCGACATGACCATGATGTAGTTGTAGTAAGAAAGCGCTAACGCGTTTCGGAAGATTATTCCTTAATCATAGCGTATATTGCATAACAAAGCTTTCCTTTAAATAGACCTATATCCGGTCACATGTGATAGGAAAAATAACTTTAACCCTTGCACCTCTGGTATATTATTGAATATATAAAATATATGAAATCAAATATATAAAACGTACAAAACCTACAATAACATCAATATTGATAAAAAACATCCTGTCTCTTGTTCATACCTGCCGGATAACGTGAGCCTAATTGGTAGATCCACCATGTCTCCTATTTAATAATTTTTTGTTGTGATCACCATCTCTAACGGGCTTAAACACTCTCTCAATAGGATGCCTTGTTCCTTTTATACATAGTCGAGTCACATTATTATAACCAGATAATTTCCTGAAAAAACGCTGTGTGCAGCATGGATAGCAGCTAGACGAGCTAGGAGTGACTCATTGAAGGGGTATAATCGCTACAAAGATCATGTCTCAGATTATGGGGACAGTAAAAATAAGCACTTTTGTAATTGGTTTGCTTTAAACCTAAAGTCACATGGTTTAAGCAGATAATGAGCTTTTCATATTGTGTATGAATCTTCTTCTAATTTCTGCTGTTGCTGGTCGGACACGCCCCCTGGATGTTTCCCACCCCCCCTAGACACGCCCCCTGCACTGTGATTGGCTGGCTGACATTTCATTCAGCTTGTTGGGAAACGCCCCCATACAGGAAATGTCCTGGCCACGCTCCCTGCGCTGTCATTGGCTGCCTTCACACTCTGTGTTTTCTCGCCTCTGAGCTGTTAAAATCGATAGTGAAACCAAGGGCTGCTGGCTCTATACTCATCTCCCAGATCTAGGGTGAATGATCTGGGCAATGACTACCTGTTTAAGTCACAGATCCCCTCTTATAACACAGCATTATAGAGTCTCCAGGGGGAGAGGAGGAGGGGAGGGCAGTGTGTATTCCCTCATATAAAACAGTAACACAGACTGCAGCCTGGTAACAGAGGGGAAGGGGGGCAGTGTACATTGCTCCATATAACCCAGTCTCCTGTCTGGTAACAGAAGGAGAGGAGGGAAGGGGCAGTGTACACTCCTCACATGTCTCATCAGTTCAGGCTGACTATATAACTGTATATAGCACCGTCATACAGTCTCCTGTCTGGTAACAGAGGGAAGGAAAGGGAGCGGGGGATTTTACACTCCTCACATGTCTCATCAGTTCAGGCTGACTGTATAACTGCATATACCACAGTCATACAGTCTCCTGCCTGGTAACAGAGGGGAAGTGGGGGCAGTGTACACTCCTCACATTCTCCTCAGTACAGGGTGTGTGTATAGCTGCTTATAGCAGAGCAAGGAGCTTGTGCAGTCAGCCTGAAGCTTTGTAGACATAAGAAGCATGCAGGAGGCTGCAGATCTGTTCTGACCAGACACCCTTTTGCATCCCCTGCTTCATACAAAATGATGATGTCATAGGTCTTCAGTGAGGGGAGACACGCCTCCTGGGAGGAGAGACACACCTGCTGACAGGAGAGACATGCCTCCTGGGAGGAGAGACAAGCCTGCTGAGGAGGGACTCACCTGCTGACAGGAGAGACACGCCCCTGCATTTCTAATTCAGTCTCAAAGAATTAGCTGAAGAGCACGAACAGTACAAAGGATAAAAAAAACTGAAAAAAGCAAGTCAACAGTCTCCTTCTGGTAACAGAAAGGGGAGGAGGGGGGGGCAGTGACACTCCTACATGTTCATCAGTTCAGGCTTTT
>JAODAL010066916.1:0-17539 GCA_025379985.1 Phyllomedusa bahiana
GAAAAAAAACCACACACATCATTCTATTATCTTATTTCCCCCTTTAAAATCTATATCTAGTCATATCTATCCAATCTTAATTCCTATTTATCTTTTATTCTCTTTAATCAATCTATTTCATATCTATTGATAACCTTATACCTACCCAAATCTCCTCCCCTTTTTACCTATCTCCTATCCATTTACCTATTCATCTACCTACAGTATCTCCTATCGCTCTACCTATCTCCTATCCATCTACCTAGCTCTATCCACTAATACCCCCACCCAAATACAAACTCCTATCCATTTACCTACCATTCCCCTTTTCCCCTACCCATTCCCTTTTTATCCCTACCTATCTCCTATCTACCTACCCATCTCCTATCCATCTATCTCCCTACCTATCTCCTATCTACCTACCTATCTCATATCCATCTACCTATCCCCTATCTACCCACCTATCTCCTATCTACCCACCTATCTCCTACCCATCTACCTATCTCCTATCTACCCACCTATCTCCTATCCATCTACCTATCTCCTATCTACCCACCTATCTCCTATCTATCTACCTACCCATATTACCTATCTATCTCACATCATTTCTCTTATATAAATTTTCCCATAAAAATTTCATATTTTTTTTAATCCCTTTAGCCAACTATCTATCATTATCTATTATCTTTTATCATCATCTATCTATCTATCTATCTCCCCCTATCTATTTATCAAATTACTATCCATATCTATTATTATATTATCTATCTATCTATCTTCTATCTATCTATCTATCTATCTATCTATCTCTCTCTCTATCCCCATCTCCAAATCTAATCTATCTTATCCCTTTTAATTTCTATATCTCATCTACCATTCATATCTATCTTTTTACTATTTTTTATCTATTTATCTCTCTATCTATTATTAATCTCATCTGATACAGTAAGGTATAAAATAGGGTATAAAATAATCCAGGCTAGGTTTACACCAGGTTACACCATGTATACACACACTACATACAAAATATATACACACACACTTAATACAAACACACATGAACATACTGCACCCCCACAAACGTATATACACATGCATATACCCCAATCGCTATTTACATACACAGTAAATTTATACATACAAACCTCATACAGATATCACATAAATTCAATAATATCCCCCAAATTTATTAAAAGTATACAATACCCCACACATCCAGCACAGAAAGAATTTTTGCCACACATTCAGCAAGTAACATATATACCACACACATCCATACATATACAGTAAACCACACACATCCATGCACGCCAGTATTATCCACACACATCCTGCACAGTTACATTACCAACCCACCATACGCAAGTTATATCCACACACATCCAGCACAATATACTATTCACACACACCCATGCACAGTAATACCCCACCATCCATGCACAGCACGTATATACCCAAACACACATCCATACACACAGGCTCGGATGGGCCGCCGGGGACCCGGTGAATCCCCCGGGGGGCCCCCCCCCCTGAGCGCTGGGGGCCCCGGGGGGCATGCCGTCGCTCCCCCGGGGCCCGGCCGCGCATCCGGCATGAACGCCGGGCCCGCGTCCTGAGGCTCGAACCACCCGGGATTGGGGGACAAAATGTCCCCGACTCCCGGGTGGCGTGTCAGCGGGGCCAGCGCCACTACCTGGCCCGCTGTCCCCTGGCAGGCCTAAGCACTAGCCAAAAGCCTGCCGGGGCCCCGGGCCCCCTATTGGTGACGTAGGCGGCGGGGTGACGAACATCACCGCGCCGCCTTTGCAGGGCCCAGTACGGACCCGGGCGGGAGCTCGAGCTCCCGGGTCCTGCCGGGGCCCGGGGAGCGGGACCGGGACCAGGTAGTGGGGGTTTTTGTTGTTTTTTTTTTGTTTTTTTTTTTTTAAATATCTAAGGGGCCCGGGCTACAAAGGGGGGGCCCTGACTACTAAAGGGGGCCCCCGGGGCTACTTTTGGGGGGCCCTGACTACAAAGGGGGTCCCCTGACTTTTTGGGGGCCCGGGCTACTAAGGGGGGGCCCGGGCTCCCAAGGGGGGCCTGACTACAGGGGGGGGCCCCTGGGGCTACTATTGGGGGCCCGGGTTTTACAAGTGGGGCCCTGGTTTAAAAATTGGGGCCCTGGCTACTTTGGGGGGCCCTGACTACTACGGGGGGCCCTGACTACTAATGGGAAGCCCTGATACTAAGGGGGGCCCTGGCTATATTGGGGGCCCTGACTACTAAGTGGGGCTCTGGCTACAAAGGGGGGGCCCTAAACTACTAAGGGGGCCCGGCTACAAAGGGGGGCCTGATACTAAGGGAGCCCTGGTAAAAAGGGGGCCCTGGCTACTAAGGGGGCCCGGCTTTTAAGAGTGGCCCTGGCTACATTGGGGGCCCTGACTATTAAGGGTGGGGCCCTCTCTATTGGGGGCCCTGGACTTTTGGGGGACCTGACTACTAATGGGGGCCCTGATACAATGGGCCCTGACTACTAATGGGGGCCCTGACTACTAAGGGGGGCCCTGACTAAAGGGGGCCCCGCTACTAAGGGGGCCCTGACTACTGGGGGGGCCCCGCACTAAGGGGGCCCTGACTACTAAGGGGGGCACGGTTTTTAAAAAGGGGGGGCCCTGGCTACAAAGGGGGGGGCCCTCTACTGGGGGCCCTGGAATTTTAAGGGGGGGGTCCTGGCTACTTAAGGGGGCCCTGGCTAATAAAGGGGGCCCTGGCTACTAAAGGGGGGCCCTGACTACTAAAGGGGGGCCCTGGCTACATAAAGGGGTGGCCCAGGCTACTATTGGGGGCCCTGACTATTAAGGGGGGCCCTGGCTACTATTGGCCCCCCCTGGTAATTGGGGACCTGACTACTAAGGGGGGGCCCTGACTACTAAGGGGGGCCCGATAAGGGGAGCCCTGCTAAAAAGGGGGGCCCTGACACTAGGGAGCCCTGGCTACAAGGGGGGGCCCTGACTACAAAGGGGCCCCGGACAAGGGGGGCCCTGACTACAAAGGGGGGCATGGCTTTTAAAGGGGGGCCCTGCTCAAGGGGGCCCTGGCTCTAAAGGGGCCCGGGCAATTAGGGGGGGTCCGGCTACTTAAAGGGGGGCCTGGCTACAAAAAGGGGGGCCCCCTGGCACTAAAGGGGGCCCTGACTACTAAAGGGGGGGCCCTGGTACAAAAAGGGGGGGCCCAGGTACAAAAAGTTGGGCCCTGCGTTTAAGGGGGCCCTGGCTACTAAGGGGCCCTGACTCTAAAGGGGGCCCTGATACTAAAGGGGGTCCCGGGCTACTAATGGGGGCCCTGGCTTGGGGGGTACAAAGGGGGGCCCCTGACTAAAAAAGGGGGCCCGGCACTAAAGGGGGCCCGGGTTCAAAAAGGGGGCCCCGGGCTACTAAAGGGGGCCCCTTTGCTACAAAAGGGGGGGCCCGGCTCTAAAGGGGGCCCGGGTTTTCAAAAAGGGGGGCCCCTGACACAAAAGGGGGGCTCTGGCTTTTAAAGGGGGGGGCCCTACACATAAAGGGGGGCCCTGGCACAAAAGGGGGGGCCTGACTACTAAAGGGGCCCTACACATAAAGGGGGCCCTGGTACAAAAAGGGGGCCTGACTAAAAAAAGGGGGCCCCGACACTGAAGGGGGCACTGATATGAAGGGGGCCCTGGCTACATAAAGGGGGCCCTGGCTACATAAAGGGGGGCCTGACTCCCTACACATAGCTAAAGGGGGGCCCGACTTAGGGCACACAGCAAAAGGACCCCCTAACTACCTGAAAACTACCTAAAAGAGATCTAACTCCCTGTATACTCCCTAAAAAAACCCCCAAAAACTGCCTTATACTCCAAAAGGACCCTTTAATGCCTGTTAGTCCCCTAAAAAGACCCCAAAGTCTGTATACTACTAAAGGGGTCTTAACTCCCTGTATACACCAAAAAGGGCCCTTATCCCTGATACTCCCCTAAAGGGGGAGTCCCTAACTGCCGTATACCCTGCATTATCTCCAGGTGGTTACCCCCCTTTCCCCACCTCCAACCCCCACCCAACTCTAGGGCCCCTAAGTTATGGGTTGACCCCCCTCTCCCCCCCCTGGGCAGTTTGTACAGAGGTGGGAAAAGGGAAAGGGTGCTGGAAAGTGAGTTTCTAAAATATTTATGTGTAATTTTTTCAGGGATGATTGTGGCCCGGGCAAGTCATCATGACGTGTGGAACAGATGCCGAAGAGAAGGGAAAAGAACGACTCAAGAGAAAGAAAAGACTCCTCAATAGGAAATTTCCGGGGAGCCCGATTTCAGGGGTTTTTTTCTTTTTATTTGGATCAGTGCTGTTTCCTGTAAAAATGACCTGAGTGGTGTTGACCTCTTGTGGGCTCTATATGGGGGTTTTTTGTAGGTTTATATTGGCTTGTAATGGGGTGTACAGTGACCTGCTGTAAGATGAGGGAACACCTGACCCCGTGAAAGGAGTTTTCACTTTTACTTTTTTGCTGGTGTTTTTTTTAGAAGGTTGGAGGTGCGGACCAAGGGAAAAGGGGGAGGGGATATTGTAGTGGACTATTGGAGGGGGAAATTTTTGTGGGTGGAGGGGGGTATTGTATGTGGGGGGAGGGCGAATGGATGGAGCTACTTAGCCCTGTGTCTATGATAAGTTTTTGACTGACATATGTGTGAGATAGACAAATTGACTCTTTGTTATTGTACTACACAAAACAGTTTTTTTTTTGCACACTGATTTTGTGATAAAAATGGGCGCATTTATGTCCGAGAGGCCAAAAATTTTTTATGAAAGTAGGGTGGCCCCCCAAGATCAAATCCCCGTGGGCCCCAACCCCCGTCCCCACACTGCATACACAGCACTATAATCCTCAGATATCCATGCACACTATTCCTCACACATCATGCACAGTATAACCTCACACTTCATGCACAGTATAACCCACACACACCATGCACAGTAATACCAACACTTTCAGCCAGTATATATATCCACAAAAACATCCAAAAAAGAAATATACCACACACACCATGCACGTATAAATATTCGCACACAATCCATAACAGCACATATAAAATCCACACACATCCTGACAGTTATTCCTACACTCCATGCACATTATATCCCTCCCCAATCCATGCCATATATACCCACACAATCCTTTACACAGCACAGTATAAACCTCAGACATCCAGCACATATATATCCCACACATCCATGAAAAGTAATTTTTAATAGTTGGGAAGTTTTGTAAGGGAAAAGCGGGAGATTGAAGGGGGCAAAAAAGTGATGGGCACCCCCACTTGTTGTGTACCACCCCCCTTTAAAAAAGCTAACCCCACTCCACCTAACTGCAAACAGCTTTGGAAGAAAGCAAGGGAGATGCCCCCCCCCCACCGGTAAATGCCCCAACCCAGGTTGTAGCCCCCCATAACCAGGTAGGCCCCTTTACAGGGAGGTAGCCAAAAGATTCCCCCCTTTTAGCCAAGTGATGCCCCCTTGTAGCAAAATAGATGCCCCTTCAGCCAGGGGTTTCCCCCTTTGTTGTCAGTAATGGGGCCCCCATTGTAGCCAGGGAGTGCCCCCTTTGTAGCCCGGGAGTGCCCCTTTGTTCCCCGGAAGCCCCCGCAACTAAAAAAATAAAAAAAAATAATAAAAGCCCTTAACCCCCCTCCTGCAGTGTCCCCTCCGGACACTCCCCCCGATCACCCAGCGTTGCAGGGGGAGAGAGTTCAGCCGCGCATCACACCCCCCACGCGACTGTAGTACAGCGCACACCTGACTGTGCGGCTGCGGCCACACAAGTCAGTGAAACTCTACTACTCTGGCGCCGCGGTCATTTAAAGAACCCCCGCAACCTGCTGGTACCCGGGGGTCGCCAACCCCTCCGGGTGGGGGGGGGGGACCCCCCTTAGCGGGACCCCCCCCGGGGCAAAAGGGGGGAGAGTTTTGCATGTAAGGTTTTAAAAATCCTCACCATCCAAAGGCCCCATAATAATTTACAAAACAACCACAAAAGCAAAAGAATTAATCCACACATCCATGGGACCCGATACAGCGGGCCGCGGGAAAAATTTTTCATGGTCACCGGGGCCCCCTCTTGACGGGATGCCACGCCCCCTTTTAAAAAACCCAACCTACTCCAAACCCAAAAATGCATAAAAGGGTTTGGAAGAAAACCAGGTAGATGCCCTTATAGCCAGGTAGTAGCCCCCCATAACCAGGTAGTGCCCCTTACAGGCAGGTAGATGCCCTCTCTGTAGCCAGGTAGAGCCAAATTTGTAGCCAGGTAGATGCCCCCCTTTGTTAGCCAGGTAGATGCCCCCCATTGATTGCCAGGTAGTGCCCCCATTGTTGCCATGTAGTGCCCCCATTGTTTGCCAGGTAGTGCCCCCTCTTTGGCCAGGTAGATGCCCCCATTGCTTTCCAGGTAGTGCCCCCTCGGTTGCCAGGTAGATGCCCCCATTGTTTGCCAGGTAGTGCCCCCTCTGTAGCCAGGTAGTGCCCCATCTGTAGCCAGGTAGTGCCCATCATTGTTAGCCAGGTAGTGCCCCCATTGTTAGCCGGTAGTGCCCCCATCGTTAGCCAGGTAGTGCCCCCATGCCCGCCCTTGTTAGCCAGGTAGTGCCTCCATTGTTGCCAGGTAGACCCCCCATTGTAGCCAGGTAGTGACCCATTGTAGCCAGGTAGTACCCCCTTTAGTAGCCAGGTAGTGCCCCCAGTAGTAGCCAGGTAGTGCCGCCATTGTTGCCAGTAGTGCCCCCATTGTAGCCAGGTAGTGCCCCCCATTGTAGCCAGGTAGTGCCCCCATTGTTAGCCAGGTAGTGCCCCCATTGTTAGCCAGGTAGTGCCCCCTCTGTTGCCAGGTATTGCCCCCATTGTAGCCAGGTAGACCCCCCCATTGTAGCCAGGTAGTGCCCCCATTGTTAGCCAGGTAGTGCCCCCATTGTTAGCCAGGTAGTGCCCCCTCTGTTGCCAGGTATTGCCCCCATTGTAGCCAGGTAGACCCCCCCATTGTAGCCAGGTAGACCCCCCATTGTAGCCAGACAGTGCCCCCCTAAAACTAATAAAAATAAAATAATAAAAATCCACTTACCTGACCAGGCTCCTGCAGAGCGGCCCGCTCCTGAACATCTCCTCAGCAGTGTCACAGGGGAAGTGATGAGCAGCCGCGCGTCACTTCCTCTGTGACGCTGACATGTGTGTACGAGACTCTGGCGGGTGTGTACGAGAAATCAGCGAGACTCCGGGCGGTGAGCGGACCCTGCGCCCGCTTCACCCGCCCGTGGGAACGACCGGCGGCGCCGGAGTAGCGCACCAGCGCTACTCCGGCGCCGCGGCCATTTAAAGGACCCCCGCCTCCTGCTGGCAGCGGGAGAAATGCCAACTCCCCCGGAGGCGGGGGGGACCCCAAAATAGCGGGACCCCCCCGCCAAAAACGGGAGAGTTGGCATGTATGGTGTATCAGCAGCATCGCGGCTGCCTGTGCGGCTCTGATGCTTAGAGCTTGGTAAATAGAACACTCCTGGAGCCTGTTCTTTTTACCAAGCTTCCGAACCAAGGCGGGCCCCCCTTGTCTCACATCTCCGGCCGGGTCCCATAGAGCACTACCCCTGTACTGCCCTAGTGGCGGCCCTGATCATGTGCAGAATATAGGATAAAAAGTCTGCAATCATAAAATTAAAACAAATAAGAAAAAATATGTGTGGTTTTAATGAGTAAATATATAGGTGCTACATTTCCTTTACGAAAGAAACAAACTAAATCCTAGTAATCTTTATAGAACACAGATCAACAAAGTGATAAACACATTTTAGCATCAGGTACAGAATGCAGAGCACGATAGTAACTGATAAGCTATACAAACAGCTTAAGAATTCATGAACCATTGCATCAACCATTCAATCCTAATAGGACTTTAGTGAGCAGTGTCTAAAGTATAGCACATTTGTTTGATCATTATTTAATCAGCCTCCTTCATAGTAAGAGACCGCATACAGCAAATTAGCATAGGCACAATAGAGAAGCATGAGTGAGATGTATGGTTATATATCTCCCAGTATAGCCATCTTATGGATGGGACAAAATAGAAGGACAGGTGAGTAACAGAGTGGGAAATCACTAATATACAAAACAGAAAAGAACTTCAACTACAATATACAGGGCCAAGCAAAAGGGTAACAATGTTTTGAACTTTTGACTTTCAGGGTCCATTTCTCACCATCCACTACAGCTTTGAATGTGAGACTACCATCATTTTATAGACAATTGTCTTGGCTATACCATACATAAATTTGACTTGCAACTATTCAGCATATGTTAAGTTATGCAGATTCTTGTCATGTAACTGCATTGTTACTGTTTTACTCTTGGTGGTGGAAGTTTTACTTCTTGTATACTACAAATTACAACCTGTTCTCACATTCCCTAATAGCTCAGTGTGTTAATAGATTGATTCCCAAGCAAAAGGTCACTGGTTCAAGCAGCCATGAAGATTTTCCAAGTAAAGAGAAACCGCATCATCCAGCTCATCGATAGTGGTCTCTTGACCAAGAAAATAGCTAAACTGCATCATAAGGGCGCCATAACAGCTGGAAGAATACGAACTGAAGTCCATCCATTCATTCCAAAGCCAGGGGGCATCCAGGCAAAATATCAGTGTCAATAAGTCAACTCATCACAAGGTCTAACAGCTCTGGCATGACAAACACAGCAGTGGAGGTGGCTTGTATGCTTCCTAATAGTGAGATAACAGATGTCCATAGTGAGATTACAGACGTCCATGTGACTCACATTACACAAGTTTAGAATGGTGGCCCAAAAGAAGCTGAAGAAGCCTCAACTTCAATATCATCATAAGAAGCATTGGCTCAAGTTTACAAAAAAACATGAAAAGTGGACAGTAGAAGCTTAGAAACGGGTGATTTGAAGCGACGAGATGAACTTCAGTAGACTGGGCTCTGATGGGTGCAAATGGGTCTGGAAGAATCAAGGGAAAAGGCAGCTAATGGAAATTGAAATTGAAGGAACTGTCAATGGAGGAAGCCTGATGATATGAGGTTGTGTCACAGCCAAAGATGTTGAATACTTGACCAGGATCGATGTTGATCTCAATGCTGAGCCACATTCGTAGGATTAGACACATTTATGAATGGTTGACACCAAAACTAGGTGCATAACAGTTAGAACAGCCATATCAGGTTAAAGGTGGTCTGCCTGAGCCTGAGTTGTCATAGTGGAACTACAATATGCCAAATGTATGAACTGCAGAAGAACAGGCTCATACATTCTGGTACATTCTACGGTGCTTTAAAGCTATTTAGAACCGGTCTGTCAGCACCATAGTGTTCCAGCAGGACAACAACCCAAAGCATATATCGAGATTGGTGAAGAACTAGTTCAATGACAATGAAGTAGAGTTCTTGGATTGGCCCTTACAGTTCCCAGACCGCAACCCAATCGAAAACATGTGGATAGATTTGAAGACAAACCTGTATTCAGACGCCAGAGAATCGACCAGTGTGCACCAACTATAGAAACGGGTAAAAGAGACGTGGGATCAGACTTCAGTCGAGACATGCTTTAATCTGAGTGCCTAGCAGGATTCAGGCAGTGTTGAAAACCAAAGGTGGATTTACAAGCTACTAACAAACTAATAAAACTTGAACTTTAGTTTTAGGAGCAAAACAGTAACAATGCAGCTAGATGACGAGAATCTGCATAACTCAGCATATGCTAAATAGTTGCAAGTCAAATTTATAGTTGCAAGACGATTATCTATAAAATTATGGTAGTCTCACGTTCAAAGCTGTAGTGGATGGTGAGATATGGAGCCTGAAAGTCAAAAGTTCAGAACATTGTTACCCCTTTTGCTTGGCACTGTACTTCAGTAAGTGACATATAATAATCATCAATGTGTATCACAATCCATTAACAGAAAATTTTCCACGCCTTTTATGCTGGATATAGGCTATGAATACATAAAATAGTAGCAAAGTTCTACCAACATCCATTCTCCTAATTGATCAAATTTTAATTGTAGGTCTACATTTCTCATAAAAGTCCCATGTGCTTGTTTACTTTCTATTAAAATACAAGTAGCAAATTTTTATTAGAGTAATGTTTTCTTTGGGAGAATGCAATCCCCCTCAAAACATAACTGGTCTATTCTATCCAGTAACTTTGACACTCTCTCAGGGGAGGAGTCTCCCTTGTTACAACTATAGGCAGGCTTGGACTGGCCCACAAGGGAGCTTGGGAAACCCCTAGTGTGCCCGTGGGCATGGTGGGTTCCTAACCATGGCGGGTCATTGAAAATAGCAGCCCTGGGACTGCTTTTCAGGGAGAAAGGCAGAGAAAGAGGCAGAAATCAAGAGGTATGTGTATAATTTACAAGAGCTGTAGCATGGGCCCTAAAAATCAACTCCACTAGTGGGCCCCAAGAATCAACTTCACTGGTGGGCTCCAAGAATCAACTTCACTGGTGGGCTCCAAGAATCAACTCCACTGGCAGTCCAATATAATTGTCACGGACGCCCCTGCACCCTGTCTGGGGCACGGCGCGTCCGTCTGCGGCGCCCAGCGGAGCCCCGTCCGCACGTCGGTTTTGGGGCCCCCCGCCCCCCTCCCCGCCCCCAAACTTACCCGGCCCGCCCCGCCAGTCATCCCCCAGCCTCCCGGCGCGGGCTCCGCCCCAGGCGCGCGCGGGCCCCTGTTTGAAATTTAAAGGGGCGTGCCCCGGGTAATTTCTTTTGCCGGCACTGCTCCTATTTAGGCGGGCCCCCTTTTCCCTGCCGGCCCCCCGCCGGACCTTATGTGTCCCCTCTGAAAAGCTTTCCTAGTCTATTTTCTTGTCTTTCCCGTGTACCATACCCTTGTCTACTTTATTCGACCACGCCCTTTGCCCCCTCCCAGACCTCTGCCTTCCACTTTACGACCAACCCGCCGTCCTATTTCTGCCTGTCCCCGCCACGAGCTTTGCCTGACGAATCTGACTAACGTCCCCCCTTTGGGGGCCCCACCGCAGCAAGTCCCGCCAGGGGAAAACGACCTGGAACTCCCCGCCGCAGCAAGCCTCCCGTTTGCGGGGGCCTGGTGAATCCCGGGGCCTATTTAAATTTCCTTCCCGGGTGGCTTCCACCTTCCGCCTGCGGGTCCAGCGGATCCACTACCCTCCGTTACGTAGACCCGGGCCAGGATCCCGCCGGGTGCATGCCAAGTGTCGCCATACACCACCGTTTTTGGCCCAAGCATCCAAACGATCGCCGCAACCGCAGCGCTCGAGAAACTCTCCTCCCTGGGGCGCAAGTTCTTCGCCACTCACACACTTCGCTGCAGTGGTTCCCCCCCGGGCAGTTGCCCCTCGGTCCCCAATTTCCGGGTTACCATGCCGACTAATTTTTGTTTGGGGATTCCAATCTGCGGGGCTTCATACCCATCCCCCCGCATGGGGGAACCATGCGGGGTCAGTTCCCGCAGAAAATCCAAGGTGGCCTTCGGGGTCAGCCCCCTCCGTAAAGCCCTGGCCTGGGCAACTCTCTGTGGGACCAGGTGACCCAATCACGGCCGATTCTACGACATTCTATAAATTCCCGGAGTGTTTTCGAAACCTGCTCGTCCCCTCAACTGCCGAAACCGCCCGTTGAACCCAAAAGGGGAACTCCCCCGTTGGAGACTACGCCGTGCAATTCCACACAGCAGGGACTAGCCTAAAAACGAGCAGCTTTATGCGCCACTTTTCAAAAAAGGGGCCTCTCCACCCTATAAAGGGATCCCCCTCGCCCGCCCGGACCTTCCGTCTTCTTAAAGCGAGCTAATCCACCTGGCTAACCGGTTTGAAACCCAAATTTCCCAGAAAGGCGTGAGGAGCTCCGCCAAGAGCAAAACCAGCCCGTCACACCGCCATTCTAAATTTTGCACCGGGTGTTTCACGCCTCCCACCGCCCCTTCCCCCCACCCCGTGAAGGGGTCATCCCAAGTGGATAGAGCCCACCTTTCTCCGCAAGAACTTAACCGAGGGGCGAAAGGGGAATCTATGCCCCTCACTGGGCAGCTCTGATCATCTCCCCTTTTTGTCTGCTTCCCACGGCGCCCGGGGAGAACGGGCCACCAGGCAAACGGGGGGGAAGCATCCCAACCCGTTCATTTTCCTCCCCCCTGAACATATCGTCCCTGAGGGGCACTGAACCCGGAACCCAACTTTCAAGTTCAGCATTCTTGGACCCGGGTTCTCCTGGAAACTTCGGGACGCTCCCCGGGGTGTCTCAACACCCCCTTTCCCGGGTTTCCCCTGGGAACCCCTCTGTCCATTTCCTCCGTCGGGGGTTGGGGATCCCCAACCCAGTCCGTTTCCGACTGAGCCCTTCCCTCCAAGTGGGGGGCACTTCAAAAAGAAGACACGTTCTATGTTTAACCCCCCCCGGGCTTTTTTCGCCCCCTTTGGGGTCTACCTTTGGGCTGCAGCGCCACCCCCGTGCTTGACTGGCGACGGCGGGGTCTTGCATGGGGCCCAGAGTGGGGTCTCCTTTTTTGGTGACACCTCCCAGGTGCCAGCCGCTTCTTCGGTAACCTACAAAGCCTCTACGGTTTTCCCGCTCCTTACCGGGTATCTAATTCTCCGAGAAGCAAGCAGAGACCCTCCCGCCACATCGTCCTTATGATTGTCCAAAGACCTATTGCCCTACCACCCTCCTGGGGGCAGAGTCTACCCCTTATCCAACCGGGAGCACAAGCCATGTCCAAGTACAACTGAGAATCCCCAAAAGGGGGTTTTATTCGGAAATCCTCTTCTCCCGCGGGGGCAGGATTTTTCTTCGGGAAAAGAAGGGGAGGGTACCTTGCGCCCCCCTCCTTGATTACCGGGGGTCAAATGAATCACGGTGAAGAATCGGTACCCTCTACCGTTGCCCCGGATTATTTGACCGCTCAGGGCGCAAGGATTTTCTCCAAACTGGATCAAGAGGGGGGCCTACAATTTGGTCCGAATCCGCAAGGCGATGAAGGGAAAGGCCTTCAACACCGGGGAGGGCCACTTCGGTACCTGGAATCTTGGGACGTGTAATGCCCTGCCGTCTTCCAGGAGTCGGAATGACATTTTCGGGGATTTTCTCTACACCTCAAGTGGTCTATCGGGACATAAAATTTTTGGTTACCCCGCCTGACCTCGAGTCCCACCTTGTCATGTCCGTCGGTTTTTGAAGCGGCTCCGAGAAATCCCCTTTAATCCAAGCTGGAGAATCCCCTTTTTCCACCAAACACTTCCTTTTTTCGGGGGTACATTTTTTCGATCAGGCCACAAAGGATCCAGCAAAGCGTCAGCCGGTGCATGGCCACTCCCATCGGTTTGCTCCATACAGCGTTTTTGGGGTTCGTAACATTATCGCCAATTTATTCCCCACTTCTCTCCCTTTTTGGGCTCCGATGTGGCTCTCACTAGGAAACACCTAAAACCCCGCAGCTGGCCCCCGAAGCTAAGGAGCATTTCCCAAAACCAAGTCTGCCTTTACCACAGCACTGCCTCTCGCGGCCACCCCCCGAAACCCTTCACCTGGAAGTAATCCTCATCTGTGGGGGTCGAGCCATTCTTAGCAAAAAGGCCCACGGGGGAAGACCGTAACTTGTGGCTTCTTCTCCAAAACATTCTCCCCGGCCGAAAGGAACTACACGATGGTACCGTGAGTTCTGGCCATCAAATGGCTTTTGGGAAAAAGGCGCTACCCATTGGGGGGGGGCTCCCCCCCATCGCATCTATCGAACCCCAAAAAACCTTCAATACCTCCGACGGCCAGCGACTTACCCCCGCCAGCAGGTGGGCGTCTTTTTTCCCCCGGTTCACTACCAATTCACTTTTCCGGGCCCGCGGGAAAAAAATCAAGGCGGGGGCACTTTCCCGGTCTTTTGACGTGGTGGGGGAAATCCACTCCAAACAAAATTCCCCCAAAGCCTTATCTCGGCTGCTCCAGTTGACCTCCGGAAAAGGGTTTCCTCCAGGGGGGACCACTTCGCCCGCTCTCCCGAAACCACCGAAAAGGGGCCATTGCTCTTTTGTGGGCCCTCCCCCCGGCCTCGGAAGACTTCCGTTGATACCCGGTTCTATTGGGCCAAGCTCGTCAAGGATGTCAAGGAATTTTTGTTTAGGCCTTAACTCTTGGCCCCAAACAAACGCCCGTCCAAGCCGGCCGGCCTACAACAAAACAACCCTCTACCCATTCCGACGCAACCTGGACCAACATTTTCGATGGACTTTTTAACCATCCCCTCCTTTGGCTGGCAACACCGTCATTTTGGTGACTAATCGGTTCTCCAAATGGGGATTTTGTCCCCCTCTGCCTGGCCTCCGTCGGCCCCCCTCTGGGAGACCTATTTTTCCACATGGTTCCTTGCATGGGCTCCCCCAGCAAATCTCTCGATCGGGGAGTCCAATTTTTTTCCAAGTTTTGGCGTGCCCCTGTTTCCCCCCTCCAGGGGAAACTCGACTTTCGTCTGCTTTCCACCCTCAGAAAAAATGGCCCTGGAGAGAGTAAACAGTCTTGGAGGTTATCTACGCCACTTCGTCCCAGCAGGCCCAAAACATTGGTCCAACTTGTTGCCATGGCGGGGTTCTCGTACAACTCCCGAACCAGAACTCAGGGGCTCCCCCTTCTACTTTTATACGGTCGCATCCCCGCCCCACCCCTCCCCTGGGATCTCCCTCCGAGGTTCCGGCGGCGGACCAATGGTTCAACATAAAACCATCTGGTCCCCGACCCCCAAACCTGCTCCCCCGCTTCCCAGCGCAAAAAGACCCAAGCCGACAAAGGAAAAGTCCTCCTCCTTCTTCTCCCCTGGTAAAGGTTGGCTGTCGCCAGATAAGTCCGCTTTAAATGCCTCCACAAATTGGGACCCCCCTTCCGGGGCCCTTCGAGGTTTTTCACTCGATTAATCCGGGCACAAACTCCGGGTTTTCCCCCCCCACCATAAATTTCCCAACTCTTTTCCCCGTCTCTCTACTAAAACCCCCGGTTTTTAACCGTTTTTTCTCCGAAGTCTATCCCCCCTCCACCCAAGCTGATCTTCCAATTCTTTAAGTCAAGGGGATCCGCGTAGAGGAGAACAGGAAAACGGTACTTCTGGGACTGGAAGGGTTTGGGTCCCCAAAGAGGTCTTGGGACCGGGGGGAATACCCGAACCAAACTCATCCCGAGATTTCTTTTTTTCCCCCCTAAGAAGGGGGGCCCAAGGGGGAGGGCCCAAGGGGGGGGTACTTTCCCGGGTTCACGGGGACCCCCCCCCAGCGGGGGCCCCTGTTTCCTCGGGTTTTCGGGGGCGCCCCGGGGGGGGGCCCGGGGGCCCTTGGGGGGGGTTCCTCCAGGGGGGGGAAAAAAACCCCGTCCCCGGGGGCAAAAGGGGGTCGGGGGAAATTTCCGGGGTTTTTCCCCCCGCAAATTTCACCCCAAAAACCCCCCCCCGCCCCAGGCACCAAAAAACCCCCCCCCCACCCCCGGCCGGGGGGTCCCTGCCTTCAGCACCCCTCCCCACCCGGGCGGGGGGCCCCCCCCCCCCCCCCCCCCCCGGGGGCGCCCCGAAGGGCCCCCCGCCCCCCGGGGGCCCCCCCTCCCGCGCGGGCCCGGCTGTTTTGGGAAATTTTAAAGGGGCAGTGCCCGGTAATTTCTATTCCGGGCACTGCTCCCCATTTAGGTCGGCCCCCCCCTCCGGGCCCCCCCGGATCCTTTGTGGTCCCACCTCTTGGGAAACGTTTCCAGTCTAGCTTGTTTTTTCCGTGTACCGTACCCTTGTCTACGTTTAAACGACCACGTCTCTTGCCGCCCGCCCAGACCGCGCCTGTCCACTTTACGATCCAGACCGCCTGTCCCAAACCTTTTGCCTGTCCCCGCCCGAGCTGCCTACGAATCTGTACTAAAAGTCTACCCTTGGCCGCCCCGCAGGCAAGCCCCCATGGAAAAGACCTGGTAGCCCCCCCGCCGCAGCAAGTCCATCCCGCTTTGCGGGGGGCTCTGGGGAATCCGGACCACTTTAATTTCCCTTCCCTGGTGTGGGCTTCCACCAACGCCTGCGGGGGTCCCCGGGTCCACACCCTCCGGGGGGGACAAAATCCCTGTGGGCCCCAAGAATCAGTTCAGCTATGGCCCCAGGACAGGGAAAAAGCATACCATGGGGGGGAGTACCGTTATCTCTTCTTAACTTACCCGCCTGGAAAGCAGAATGCTGAGTCTTTAGTTCCTAGGAGCTGCTGTACAGTGCAAACCCGTCTGGAACACTAACCCGGGAGAAAAGTGGATGAACCCGAGAAATGCTAAGCATCCCAGGTTGCAGCAAAATCCATCGAACCCATCTTTTCCGGATTTCTAAATAACAAAGCATCCTCAATTCACACTTCCGATTAGGTTTGGGGGTTCTGTAGCAGTGATTGACATATTTGCTCTGAATCCTAGCCGAACCCGTTAGAAGACTGCTGGAGGGGTTATAACTTTGGCACAAAGCTACAGAGCTCTAAAGGTTAAAACTTGTTACTAACTTAGGTAAACAAGCTCATTTGCTAGAGATAAGACTCAACATGAAGTGTTGGAACAATGAGTTGTAGGTCATACATTTCTTATAAAAGTCCCATGTGCTTGTTTACTTTCTATTAAAATACAAGTAGCAACATTTTTATTAGGATAAGGATATTATAAGGATAGGTTTTGAGTGGTTAGGATCTGGATGCCCCCCAACAATTACTATAACAAAGGGGCACAAGTAATCAGCTGAGTGTTATGTCCCTTCGTTACCGATTGAATCTCATTAGAGACCAGAGTGTGCTGCATATAAATTCATAAAATGTCTAGAAGACCTTCTATGAATCCATAAACTGCATGATTGGCTTTCTCAAAGAATGTTCATAGCATTTCAGCATCCAAATCACAACAATTTTAAAAATTTTTAAAATGCAAACATTAAAAAAGACATTTAAGCTTTAAAGTATACACTTTTAAAAGTTATGATCACTGTGGGTGTCAACTATGTGTAAGATAGCCATAGTAGATCTGAAACTTAGGTGTGTTCCAATCTCACACTTTGATAGCATATCAATAGGATATGCCATCAATGTGTGATAGATGTGGACCCAAGTCTGAACCCACACCATTTTGAGCATGGGCCCCTAAAAGTCTCATTAGAAAATGGAGATTGGGGGATTTTGTACATTACTCTCCATTCTGTTCTATTGGAGTGTGCAAGTGAGACCTACTCTCCCTTATAAACTGAGACTTATCGGGGGTCTACTTTCACCTCTGGGACCCACACGCACCAATAGCATATACTATCATTATTGTGAATGAATATCAAGGCTAAAGCTTTATAAATGCTTTCCTTTATAGTCAGTTCACATACAGTACATATAAACTATATATAGAAAACATATGAAATTCAACTTTTTAGCGTTTATATAAAACTAGAACCTTCAAATTCTTTAATAGATAAAATAAACTAAAACCTGCAAAAAGTTTTATTAGAAATCATCCCACATTTTTTTTTTTTGCAAAACACAAATTTATATAACGGCGTTTAAACCCTGGTGT
>JAODAL010066917.1:0-17539 GCA_025379985.1 Phyllomedusa bahiana
TTTCAATAGCAAATGTTATAATAAAATATTCCACTACAATGTCTACACTAAGTCTTGGTGAACTTATCCAGTGTTCTTTATAGATAGAGCTTGTCTGTGTTCCGCCCGGGGCCCCCCCCCCCCCGCTCCCACCGCCGTGAATTTACAGCGGTAAAATGCTGCTTTAAAATTTTTCTAGCTAATACATAAAATTTCAAATCTCTAATCTAACTAAATTGGAAGGATCACAGCTAATAGTAGAGGTTTCTCTGTGCAGAAATAGACTAATTTCGCTGAGCTGTTTGGCCACGGGCCCAGAGCGCAGTCCTATCCCTATGGGGCGCTGAGAGACACTGAGGCTGAAAACAGGAAACGCTGTTCTATTTAAAACGAGGTCATGTGATTTTTCAGCCAATTCGCAACCATAACACATCCCAGTCATGACGTCGCACCACATCTCACCCTGCTCTATTCGTAATCTCATTGCTGGCCGCCAAAATTACAGGAAGCGCCGAAAAAGGCGCGATCTTAATAGATGATGCACAGATTTGAACCTTAATTATCGCATGATCTGGAAATTTCGATCACCATAAAAACCTTGCCGATTTCAACTTTGTCGATAAAAATCGCTCAACACTACTTGAGAATCCTGGTGGACAGTAAACTTAGTCGTAGCAGCCAGTGTCAGTCAGCAGCTGCCAAGGCAAATAAGATCATGGGGTGTATTAAAAGGGGCATAGATGCACATGATGAGAATATTATTTCACCATTATACAAATCACTGGTCAGATCACACATGGCATATTGTGTACCATTATGGTCACCAGTTCACAAGAAAGACATTGTAGAGCTTGAACAGGTACAAAGCCGGGCAACAAAAATAATAAAAGGACTGGATGGACGGCAATACCCAGAAAGATTAGCAAGATTAGGATTATTTAGTTTAGAGAACAGACGGCTTCAAGGGGACATAATATATTAAAGGTCAACATAGAGATCTTTCCCAAGACCTATTCATATCCAGAACTGTATCCAGAACAAGGGGTCATCCTCTATGCTAAGAGGAAAGAATGTTTTTACATAAACATGAAAAGAGATTCTTTACTGTAAGAGCAGTGAGACTGTGGAACTCTCTGCCAGAGGAACTTGTCAAGGTAAATTCACTAACAGAGTTCAAAAAGGGTCTGGATGCATTTCTAGATTGTAATAATATAAGAAGAGTGACTAGGATTCTGCAGAAGGGTCATTGATCCAGGGATTTATTCTGATTGTCAGATTGGAATCGGGAGAAATTGTTCTCCCTAAAATGATGAAAATTTGCCTCTACAGCATTGGGGTTTTTTTGCCTTCCTCTGAATCAACACTATAGGGCACTGTAACGACTGGGAGTAGTGGATCCACTGGACCACCACAAGCGATGGTATGGGCCACACCAGGATGCGGAGTCTAAGTGGGTTCCGGTATTCACCAGAGCCCGCCCCAAGGCGGGCTGGACTGGCCGCTGCGGAATTCTGCCAGGTCACTACCCCGATGTGACTTGCTTGTGGCAGCAGCCAAAGTGCAACGCGGTACAAAATCGGCAGGTGAACTCGTAGATGGGGACAGGCCAGAAGGTCAGGGCAGGCAGCGAAGGTTCGTGGTCGAAGGACGTGCGCAAACAGGACTGGTACATGGAGCAGGCTAACCGGACTTCAAGAAGGCTTCCTCGCATAGGGTATGGTACTATGGATTCGGCGAGAGCATGCTGGAGGTGGAGCCAATATATAGGGTCAGCGGCCTGCAATCAACCAATTACCAGCGCGCTGGTCCTTTAAATCTCAAAGAGCCGGCATGCGTGCGCCCTAGGGAACGGGCATGCGCGCACCCGGCAGCCAACGGACACGAGGAAGCAGGAGCGTGGTGCGGTAAGCAGATACACTCAGAAGAGTCCGCTATGCGGACTGCGGCGCCACTCGCTCCCGGTGCAAAGGGACCAGCAAAGGCACGGGTGCGCCCGCAGCCCGTCCTGCAGGCTGCAGCACGACCCGTGATAGTACCCCTCCCTTCGGCCTCCCACTTCTTCTGGCCTGGAGAATCCTCTAAAGTAATTATCGGTCCATAATGTTGTCCTCCGGCTCCCACTATCTTTCTTTTGGCCCAAATCCCTTCCAGTCGATAAGGAAATTAAGACGAATGGTTAGAGCAGAAAGACATGGAAGGAGTTCGGGATGCGCATAGTGGGAGGGGACCGGAGCTTGTAGGCCACGGGATTAATCCTCTTCAGGACCACAAATGGACCAAGGTAACGAGGACTCAGCTTGTAGCTGGGAATTTTCAGACGGACATACTTTGAAGATAGCCAGACTTTATCCCCAGGAGCAAAAGACGGGAAAGGCCTTGTACTCTTACCTGCCCTATACTTCAGAGAATGCAGCGTGTCCTTCCAAATGGCCTTTAGATCCCGGATCAACATATCTATGGCGGGAACGTCTGATGCCGATGACAGTGGGAGGGGAGGGCGGGGATGTTGTCCATACACCACAAAGAAGGGTGAGGCACCCTTCGACTCAGAATCCAGAGAGTTGTAAGAGAATTCCGCCCAGGGCAACAAGCTAGACCAGTCATCCTGTCGAGCCGACACAAAATGGCATAGGTAATTCCCCAGGATCTGGTTGACCCGTTCCACTTGCCTGTTAGATTGTGGATGGTAGGCCGAGGAGAAGTCCAAATTTACCTTCAACTGGGCACAGAGGGACCGCCAGAATCGGGACACGAACTGTACTCCCCGATCCGAAACAATATGGAAGACCATGCAGGTGAAATATATGTTGAAAAAACAGTTTGCGAGGCGAGGGGCAGAGGGCAACCCGGGTAGATGAACGAAATGTGACATTTTCGAGAAACGGTCAGTGATGACCCATATGACCATATTGCCAGCAGGAGGAGGAAGGTCCGTGATAAAATCCAAGGCTATGTGAGACCACAGCTGATCTGGGATGGGCAATGGCAGGAGTAGCCCCGCAAGCTTGAGATGGGACGTCTTATTACGAGCACAATTAGGACATGACTCAAAAAGTCTTTGACATCCTTGACAAGCTTCAGCCACCAATAGTAGCGGGCAATAAGCTGGCCCGTATTCCGCACCCCAGGGTGGCCAGCTATCCGAGAGCAGTGTCCGCACATCAAAATTTTCCGCCGAAGCGCAGGACGCTCATAGCTCTTGCTTGGAGGTACCTGCCGGAGATCCACAGGGGCCGCAGAAATCAAATGTTCCGGAGGAATAATATGACACGGAGGTGGCTCTTCGCCTGAAATGTCAAAGGCGCGGGACAGGGCATCAGCCTTAATGTTTTTCTCAGCAGGGCAGAAATTGATGGTAAAATTGAAACGAGAGAAAAAGAGAGACCAGCAGGCTTGTCGAGGGTTAAGGCGCTGGGCCATCTGAAGGTACGCGAGGTTCTTGTGGTCCGAGTAGATCGTGACGGGATGCTGAGCTCCCTCCAGAAGATGACGGCACTCCTCCAGGGCAAGCTTAATGGCTAAGAGTGTAGTTCTTCTCGGAGGGAGAAAAGGTCTTGGAGAAGAATCCACACATTATGGTCTTTCCCTTGGGATCTCACTGAGTAAGCACAACCCCTGCTCCTACCGCCAAAGCATCAACCTCCAGGAAAAAAGGTTTCTCGGTGTCGGGATGCAATAAGACAGGAGCCTGGGCGAATGCTGTTTCAAGCCGGGAGAATGCATCTTCAGCTGCTTGCGACCACTGCTTCAGGTTGCCAGACTTCTTAGTAAGAGCCACAATAGGAGCTACCACCGAGGAGAAGTGGGGGATAAACGGGCGGTAGTAGTTGGTGAAGCCTTTAGAAGCGTTGTATGGCCCGAAGGCCGACTGGAGGAGGCCACTGCAAAACGGCGGATAGTTTGGCTGGGTCCATTTGGAGTCCCTTGTCTGAAATAATGTAGCTGAGGAAGGGCAGACTGGTTTGATGGAACCGGCACTTCTCCAGCTTAGCGTATAGACGTTTTTCCCGCAGACGTCTAAGGACCTGACGCACATGCAGACTGTGGGCCTTCATGTCCGGTGAGAAGACCAAAATGTCATCCAGGTACACGATGATGCAGGTGTACAGGAGATCCCAGAAAACCAACTCCTGGAAAACTGCTGGAGAATTACACAGGCCGAAAGGCATAAACAAATACTCGAAATGACATTCGCAGGTGTTAAATGCCGTCTTCCACTCATCCCCCTCTCGAATGCAGATGAGATTGTAGGCCCCACACAAGTCCAATTTGGAGAAAATCCTGGCCCTGCGAATCCGATCGAAGAGCTCCGTGATAAGCGGCAGCGGGTGGTGGTTTTTCATGGCGATCTTGTTAAGCCCGCGATATTCAATACAGGGACGGAGCGAGCCGTCCTTTTTCTCCACAAAGAGAAATCCTTCTCTGGCTGGAGAAGTGGACTTACGGATGAAGCCCTTCTTGAGCTTCTCCTGGATATAAACCAACATGGCCTCGGTCTCGGGGACCGACAACGGATAGACCCTACACAGAGGAGGACTCGTATTGGGCATCAAGTCAATACGGCAATCGTATGGGCGATGAGGGGGCAGCATTTCCGCCTGCTTCTCGGAGAACACATCCGCAAAGTATAGATATTCCGCTGGTATGCCTGGCAGAGGTTCCGGGGATGTTGATAGAGAAGTGGGGGGCACCAGGCGAGATGCTACCAGACAACAGGAGTGACAGTCTGGTCCCCAACATGTTACTTTGCCCGTTTTCCAGTCCAGTGTAGGGGCATGGTACTGCAGCCATGGCAGCCCCAACAGGATCACTGAAGAGGAGTGGGTAAGCACATAAAACACGATCTTCTCTTTGTGTAACGCCCTGACATGCAGGAACACTGGCTCTCTGTGGAATTGGATGGAGTACCTCAGGAGTTCTCTGCTGACGGACGGAATGGCCAGTGGCTTCTTACGGCGAGTCAGCGGAAGATAAAGCTTCGTCACCAAGGCTGTGTCCATAAAATTCCTGGCAGACCCAGAATCCAGAAAAGCGGGAACTTGGATTTGCACTCTGGACCCAGTCACAACCCGTACGCGCATGGTCAAGTGAGGAGAGGAACTATTCACACCTAGGGATGCCTCTCCCACGTGGCCTAGGTGCGTGCGTTTTCTGGACACAGTGGACAGTCTCGAAGAAAATGCTCCGGGCTGGCGCAAAATAGGCAGAGGTTCTTCTCCCATCATCGCATATGTTCCTGCTGAGACAGATGAGCTCTATCCACATGCATAGGTTCCTCTGCAGCAATTTGCGGGGGTGGCACAGGAGGTCTCTGGAACTCTGGGGCCAGATGGGGTAGACAGTGGTTACGGAAGGGCTCGCGCTCCTGACGGAGTTCCTCCTGCCTCTCACGAAAACGCACGTCGATGCGGGTGGCCAGATGGATCAGCTCACCCAAGGACGAGGGCAAGTCCCGCGAAGCCAGCACATCCTTTACCCGAGTGGAGAGCCCCTTTTTGAATGTGGTGCACAGGGCCGCCTCATTCAAGGACAGTTCCCAGGCTAAAGTGCAGAACTGCACAGCGTAGTCACAAACGGAGGAGTCACCTTGTCACAGATTCAGAAGAGCCGTTTCGGCGTTGGAGGCATGCGCATGTTCCTCGAAGACGTTGCGAAACTCTGCCAGGAAAGCCTGGAGATCGGACGTCACTGGGTCACTTCTGTCCCAAAGTGGGGTGGCACAGGCCAGGGCTTTCCCAGAGAGAAGACTGAACACAAAAGCCACCTTGGAGCACTCTGCAGGAAACTGGTTGACCATAAGTTGCACATGCATGGAGCATTGGGTGGTGAACCCCCTGCACGATTTAGGGTCCCCATCAAACTTCATCGGCAGCGATAACCGTAACTTGGGACCGACGGTCGCCACAGCAGCCGAAGACGTAACCTGCAGAGAGGACTGTGGCTGGCGTGGCTGCGCGGAGAGGAATTGCTGTACCATAACGGACAGCTGATGCAGCTGCTGAGCTTGTTGCGACTTGCCGCAGCGGGATTCCACCAGGTCGCTACCCCCGATGTGACTTGCTTGTGGCAGCAGCCGAGGTTGCTACGCAGTACAAAATCGGCAGACGAACTCGTAAACGGGGACAGGCCAGAAGGTCAGGGCAGGTAGCGAAGGTTCGTGGTCGAAGGATGTGCGCAAACAGGACTGGTACAGGGAGCAGGCTAACTGAACTTCAAGAAGGCCTCCTCGTCTAGGGTATGACACTATGCATTCGGCGAGAGCATGCTGGAGGTGGAGCCAATATATAGGGTCAGCGACCGGCAATCAACCAATTACCGGGGTGCTGGCCCTTTAAATCTCAAAGAGCCGGTGCGGGCGCCCTAGGGAGCGGGGACGCGTGCGCCCAGCAGCCGACAGACGCAAGGAAGCAGGAGCGTGGTGCGGTAAGCAGATACGCTCAGGATAGCGCATTGCGGACCGCGGGCGCCACTCGCTCCCGGCGCACTGGAAGCGGCGGAAGCACCGGTGCGCCCGCAGCCCGTCCTGTGGGCTCCGGTGCAAAGCGTGACAGGCACTAGGCTAAACTGGATGAACATCTGTAATTTTTAGGGCTTACAAACTATGTTACTATGTAAGGGAATATATTATCAAAACTTACCTATTGTTTTATTCATGTTTTTATGTTAAACACATGTTTAAAGAATTTTTGACTGCCAGAATCTGCCAGTTTATGTGCTCTCAACATGGGTGGTTTTTTGACTTCTAATTTTGTAGATGCTTTTACCATATATTATGGATTAGTTGAATAAATATAAATATATATTTGATTTATTTGTGTTTCTGTGTATGTTGTTACTTTGGTGGTTCTAGAATTGTGGTTTTATAGAACATTTATTTGGTAGGCCAATTTCAATACAAACAAGTAGTGAAGCAGCTTTTGGTACTCTCTTCAAGTCAGACGATAGGATAGGGCTTCTTTAAAAACATTCTTCTTTATTAAATCCAACTGATATAAAACAATGCATGGCAAGCAAAGTATTCATCCAGTAAACAAACGAGAGACACACAGAGCAGGCTAGGTCCTGCGAGCTGTTAGACTGACGCGTTTCGGGTCGCGTGACCCTTACTCATGGTACAGCTGACGCCTAATGGGTTTACTTAAATAGACCTGCTAATAATATAACTCATAACACACAAAAATTGCACAAAATACAAATAAAAAACGAATGAAAAAAACAAAGTGCTCACAAAATACCTAATAATGATATTGGATGTCCTGTCTCATATTGAGACCTGTCGGGACCCTTGTATCAAGGTGGAAGATCCACCACGCCTCTCTTGCCAGAAGTTTTCTCACATTATCTCCTCCCCGTGGTGAAGCTACTACCCTCTCTATCCCTATTACAGAGAAAGAGCGCAAGTCGCCGCCATGCACTTCAGAGAAGTGCTTGAAAACAATAGAGCATTTGAACAGCTTAGGTTTATTGGTATCCAATAAATGCCTACGAATACGAATTTTCAAGTGACCCGTAGTACACCCGACATATTGTACCTTACATGTTTTGCAACTTACAAGGTACAAAACATGTTTGGTGTTACAATTTATGTAGGTTTTAATCTGAAAAGTTTTGTTGTTACTATATGATGTGAAAGATGTTGCTTTTTCTACATAATTGCACATCGTGCAAATTTTATGCCCACAACCAAAAAAGCCTGTGGTACTAAGCCAAGTGAGTGAGATGAAATGGGAGTTAGATAAAAATAGACTGGGTGAGATACGGGATCCTATACTAGGAGCCCTACGTGGCACAAATCTCGCTTTCTTCAAAGTATCTTTGATCGATTGATTGACATACAGAATTGGTAAGTGTGTTTTAATTATATCTACATTCTTACTAAACTGTTTTACTGCCAATTTCAATAGGTTCACACGGAGTGTAATAGTAGGAGCACATATATGGCAGACCTGGTAGCCTTTTCTCGACCCCGAGTTTGCACAACTACAGAATGGCACTCAACCACAGATTAGAAAGCTGTAATTCTGACCCACCTATTCCTAGGTATCACTGAGGTGCAAGGATAAATCATGATATGCACTGAATGTGTGCTCTGTGCCTGGAAAACCCCCTCACCTCCTTCAGAGAACAAAACGTTTCCCATACAACTGCTGTCAGATATCTCTCATGATCCTGGTGAATTTTCTTTAGTGAAGACTTAAAGGATTCTCCAGGACATATCAAATCAGAGTTTTTACTCAAAACTTAGTATTCTCCGGTTTCTATCTGAAATTAAGCCAGCGGTAGCTCAGACAAATGGGACCCATGGGAGAGCATACAGAAGTATGTCCCTGAGAAATTCTTAGAAATTATCTGACGTTCCTTCAACTTGGAAAATTATTGGGATTTATTTAAATTTGTGTACAGTGTTTCTTCTTGATCTGTATGCATTCTTTATGTGGGCTTACATCTACACCCCTCACATTTTTGTAAATATTGGATTATATCTTTCCATGGGACAACAGTGAAGATATGACACTTTGACCTAATGTAAAGTAGTCACTGTACAGCTTATATAACAGTGTAAATTTAGTGTGACCTCAAAATAACTTAACACACAACCATCAATATTTAACCCACTGGCAACAAAAGTTAGTATACCCCTAAGTGAAAATGGACAAATTGTGCCCGAAGTGTCAATATTTTGTGTGGCCACCATTATTTTCCGGCACTGCTTTAACTCTTTTGGGCATGGATGGCGTTCACTAGAGCTTCACAGGTTGCAGCCACTGGAATCCTCTTAGACTCCTCCATGACAACATCACGGATATTAGATATTAGCAATATTGCGCTTCTCCACCAACCATTTGAGGATGCCCCACAGATGCTCAATAGGGTTTAGGTCTTGAGACATGCTTGGCCAATCCAGCACCTTTACCCTGTTCTTTAGCAAGGTAGTGGTCATCATAGAGTTGTGTTAAGGGTTGTTATCATGTTGAAATACTGCCTTGTGGTCCAGTTTCCAAAGGGAGGGGATCATGCCCTGCTTCAGTATGATAAAATATATGTTGAGATTCATGGTTCCCTCAATTAACTGTATCTCCCCACACCCATCAGCACTCTTGCAGCCACAAGCCATTAAATTCCCAACATCATGCTTGACTGTAGGCAAGACACACTTGTCTTTGTGCTTCTCACCTGGTTGCCCGACACACACTTGACACCAGCTGAACCAAATAAATTTATCTTGGTCTCATCAGACCACAGGACATGGTTCCAGTAATCCATGTCCTTAGTCTGCTTGTCTTCAGCAAACTATTTTCAGGCTTTCTTGTGCATCATCTTTAGAAGAGGCCTCTTTCTGGGATGACAGCTATGCAGACCAATTTGATGCAGTGTGTGGCATATCGTCTGAGCACTGACAGGCTGACCCAGCACCCCTCTGCAGCAATGCTGGCAGCACTCTTGAGTCAATTTTGAAATGACAATCTCTAAATATAACACTGAGCAAATGTACTCAACTTCTTGGGTTGAACATGGTGAGTCTGTTCTGAGTGGATCCTGTCTTGTTAAACTGCTGCATGGTTTTGGCAACCAGGCTGCAGTTCAGTTTCAGGTTATTGGCAATCTGATGGCTATGTGTTGAGTTTCTTTGCACTGTTATACAAGTTGGGCATTGACTACTTAACATTGTTTCAAAATGTTATCTCTTCAGTTTCCCATGAAAAGATATAATACAATATTTACAAAAATATGAGAGGTGTACTCACTTCTGTGAGATACTTGGTGGGTTTTGTGCGTATTGGTGGGCTGTCTCTACACATGAAACTTGTTGCTTTCATTGAAAAAGTGGTGGTTTATCAGCGTTGCAAAAAGGGATGATTATTGGCTTTCGGGCAAAGGTTTGCAGTATTTCTGAAACTGCACGGTTTGTGAACTGTTTGTGTGGTGAAAATGTATAGTAAGTCAACAAATGGCACCAACGCGAATAAGTGATGTGGAAACTGCAGGGCACCAGATACTATTAATATGACAGATGAACAGCAGCTACAAAGATTTGTGAGGGTGGACCAACACGTAACAGTGGAGCAGCTCACCACCAAAATGAACCAGGGAGCTACCAGACATATCTAAAACAACACTTCAGTGAACCCTACTGCATATGGGACTCTGAAGCAGACGGATGGTCACTGCACCTCTGCTAACCAAGTTGCATCTTTGGCAAAGGCTTCAATTTTCATGGGAGTATCAGAATTGGACCTCTGCTGATTGGCAAAAAGTTTGCATTTTCCAGTGAGTCACATTTTCTGCTTAATCAAACAGATGGATGCTCGCGTGTAAGGGAAGAAACATAGGAGAAAAAACACTGCTACCACTGAACACAAGATGGTAGTGACAGCATTATGGTCCGTAGAATGCTTTTCTGGGCTCACTTATATATGTGGAAAGCATCTGGGACCAATTTGAGTATGAATAGTTTCTTGCAGATCGCTTATACCAAGATATGTTGATTGACTTCTCTGGGGAGGATGGGATATTCCAGCAAGACAATGCAAAATGTCACATTGCTATAAATGTCTGACATTGATTAAAAGAGCATGACCAGGACTTCCAAGTACTACCCTGACCCCCTTATCCCCAAGACCTGAACCCAACTGAGCATCTTTTGGATACCTTGATCGTTATTTTCACTGTATGGATCCTCTCCCATCCGGCAGCTGTGGGATGCACTGCAGTCCAAGCTGCTCCAGATACCTGTGACAACCTACCAGGATCATTATTGTCAGAGCTCATTTTTCTAACAATCAACTTTACTAATTCACATATTATCATCATGTATGCTTTGTCGTCAAAGTTCATGACATTGACTTTGCCATATAAATTAATTGGCACCAGTGATAATTGTTAGCCACTACTTCCTTTAGAGGACACTGTTACAAAGAGCAGAGACTTACTAAAGTAATGTTTAAAATAATAATAATTTTAAAGAGTTCCAGGAATATCAGGACTGCTTGCAGATTGTTTTCTGCCAGAAGATGTAGTGCCCAAGAAATATTATGCCACTAAGCTATGTTAAGACCGTAATAAATCTTCCTCTAAAATGTATTGCATATAGGGTTGCTTTGCTTGTCTGCCAATGATAAATTATATGGTTTATGGATTTTTTAATAGAAAAACATCTAAAATATTCTTATGACTGGAGATGGAAGCAAAACAAAGTAAATGTTCTATATGGTTGTTATCTGTCCAGGAGCTCTTGATACAGAAAGAACATACTGAGAAGGAACAAGAGCAAAGAGAACATTTACTGAGGTTTAGAACAATTTTCCCTTCTAAAGCCATGATTTATTTATGAGTGAAGACATCCACTGCATATAACTGATTTCTGTAAGAGCATAGGATATTAGTTTGTCTGGACGGACTAGCACATGGGAGAAATGAAAAAATATTGCCAAAGTTTAAATTCCTAAATTCCCAACAGAAATAATGAAAATATAAAACACTAGCAAACTTCATTCTATGTTCTGGGGCTACCTTTTCCGAATTTCATTAGGTATTTTTGAGAATAATGTTCTCATCAAGTGCAACTATATCTCTTTTAATACACCCCATGATCCTATTTGCCTTGGCAGCTGCTTCCTGACACTGGCTGCTACGGTTAAGTTTACTGTCCACTAAGATACCCAAGTTCTTCTCCATGTCACTTTTACCCAGCATTTTTCCATTTAACATGGAATCATGACATTGATTGTTCCTTCCCATGTGCATAACCTTATCTGTGTTAAACCTCATCTGCCATTTCTCTGCCCAGGCCTCCAACTTATCCAGATCCCATTATCGATTATCCATTATCCTCTATTGAGTTGATTATTTTACAGAGCTTAGTATCATCAGCAAAGATTGATATTCTATTGTGAAATCGATTTTTAAGGTCATTAATGAATATATTAAAGCAAATACCTTGTTATAGACAAGACAATTATATTATCTGAAACCTCACCCAGTCTTGCTAAACAGCATCTGTTTAGCAATGCAGATGGGCTTAAAGGGGATGTCTCACTACATTGATTCATCTTACCTCAGTCCTGTTTTCTTGGTTTCATTTTGAATTCTGGGACTTGTTTACTGGTTTCTACTAGGCTGCAGTAGAAGCCAGGTCTGTAGCTATAGCAACCAGTGCTGGCAGTCCTATCATGAGAGATTGAACAGGTCTGTAGCTATAGCAACCTGAGAAGCTGATGCAGCCCATACAAGAGGGGATATCTTGGAATAGGTAGGACACTGATAATGGATAGATATTGCAAAGTGACTTGTTTTTGTAAGATAATAAAAAGCAATCCTTGTAGTAAGATAACCCCTTTAAATCAGTTGTGAATGATAGAAACCATATTCAGCCATTTTGTATGATCCTCCATTTACAATTAACTATACAGCATAAGTTTAATATATACAATTTTTCTCAGAATTCACATTTATGTATATCGTATATCCATACAATAAGCAAAATTTACTCGCCAGATTCTGCCATTGAAAACAACTTAGTATAATGTGTTTTCAATGAGTTTTTACAAGCTTTATGCATGTGGATTTACGGTATTTTTTTTTCTTGTGGTTTACAGTCCAAAACGAGTCCCATTAATTACTATGTGGTTTTAATACGTGTTAAAAACCACATACAAATGTTTTAGGTCTGTTGTACACAAGGTTTTTAGCAATCCCCATAGACATTAATAGTAAATTTCCATGTGTTTTCCACATGGAATACAACCAAAGAATGAACATGTTCAAAGATTTTTTTATCCCGGAAAAGACGACTGCCAAAAATACTTGTTGTATGAACTACAATGTGTATTTTCTATTAAGGTCAATGGGAATGGTCTACTTTTGATTTTAGATGAGTATATCAAGCCGAAGTCTGCGTGGATTCCAACTTGAAATACTCATCGTGTGGATGTAGCCTAATGATTTTAAGCTTTCCCAGATTCCTAACTGGTCCCCAAAAGAACAAAAGCACCAGAATCAATTTGTTTGTGGTGAAACTTTATCAAGCTTTTGTATAGAGTAAATGAAGAGTTCTTGTGGGCAGTAATGAGGCTTGAAAATATGTACTTTGCTATTGTGTGGTTTCATTTTATTGACCTGTCATTATTCGCAAGTATATAACCAGGTGATCAGAATGGGATTTCTGAGTACAGCCAGAGGTGGAACCTGCACCTATCACATAAATATTTCATCAATGTGTTTATCCTTAATATACTTTATTTACATTTTTTTACTTCTTAATGTTCTCTTTGTCTTCCTCTTTCTCTTCCCCCTTTTTATTTCCTTATTCATTCCATGAGTTACAATTTGGTTATAATTTGTTATTTTTTACAGAGAATTCTGATAAAGGCCTCACTGGCTGAAAACGTTCAAATAATTATGCCTGAATTGTATATTCATAATCATAATTCATAATTCATAATTCATAATTGTATATTCATAATCAACTGCTGTTGAAAAATACTCTGGAGATCTGTCTTCTTGCACGTTTGAAATAAATCACTATCACTTATTGCATTATTGAGGTGTGTTGTGGATCTTTCGTTTGTCAATGTGTTTAGTGAGAACACCTCTTTAACAGGGCCGTCTCTTTCATTGGGCAGGGTAAGCGGTTGCCCGGGGGCCCCACAGGCTCAGTGGAGCGCCAGCTGGCCCGGCCCGCTGCGCAGCCATGGGCAGGGCCACAGCGCCGGCTCGGAGCGTCGCCGTGGGGGCTGGTGGCCGGCGCCGGACTGTGGCGCAGGTCCCCCCTCGCCATACGGCTCGGTCACAGACCTAGCCATGCAGCGATAACGGCTGCTGCCGCCTGCAGCTCGCTGATCCCGGCCGTTCAGCCCTCTGCAGGCCGCAGCGCAAGTAGCGCGATGTGATGTCATCACGCGCCTGCTCAGCGGCACTGGACTGTGAGCGCGGCCCGCTCCAGACGAGGAGAGAAGAGGAAGGAAAGAAGGAAAACAGGTGAGTATTTATTTTATTTTTTTTAAAGTAATTATTGGCCCTACCTGTTAATTACTGGCCCTATCTGCCTAATTATTGACCCTACCTAACTAATACTGAACCTATCTGCCTAATTACTGGCCCTGCCTGCCTAATTACTGGCCCTATCTGCCTAATTACTGGCCCTGTCTGTCTAATTACTGGCCCTACCTGCTAATTACTGGCCTTGGCCCTATCTGCCTAATTACTGGCCCTGTCTGTCTAATTACTGGCCCTACCTGTAAATTACTGGTCCTGTCTTTCTAATTACTGGCTCTAACTGAGTAATTACTGCCCCTGGCCCTATCTGCCTAATTACTGGCCCTGTCTAATTACTGGCCCTACCTGCTAATTACTGGTCATACCTGCCTAATTATTTGCCCTGCCTGGTTAATTACTGGCCCTACCTGATAATTACTGGCCTTGCCTGGTTAATTACTGGCCCTATCTATGAGAAGATAATACAGGAGGGGCCTACAATCTATGGGGGAGATATTACAGCGGGGCCTACAATCTACAGGGGGGGCTATAAACCAACCTACAGGGGGTAGCATATCTACCTACAGTGAACCTACCTACATAATGGTTGGCAACATTACTACCTACTTACTTAATGTGGGGCGCCAATAACAGAGGTGGGAATCGGTAGGAAGTGCTGATAAAGTGAGGATTCTAAGATGTTTGTGTGTTACATTCTGCAGGGATGAGTTGCGGTCAGGAGAAGTCATTATGGCAGTCTGGACAGAAGGAGAGGAAAAGGGAAAAAGAACGATTCAGAGACCAACTGATCAGATAGGACGTCAACGGTGAGTCCCTGCATGTCAGGGGTTATATTGCTTCTATATTCCATCAGTACTGTAGTCTCTGTCATATAATGGTAACCTGAGCTGCTAATGTTTATATTTGTTTCTTTGAGTAGGTTTATTTATTTTTATTTATTTTTTTTTTTTTGGGGGGGGGGGGGGGGTGCAGTACACAGCTCTGCCCAGAGGCCCATAGTACTGTTAAGACGGCCCTGCCCGTTAAATACTATATTTTCAAACTAATAAAACTGTTTAGTTTTTTTATACAATAAACCCTATCATGTCATTAATTAGTGCTAAAAATAGTGACATTTTATATTTTTCTGAATGTCCAACAAGACTATTTACTCATTTATATAGATTTTATTACTCCTTATTTTACTAAAAAGCAAACCACATTTTAGGCAACATAAACTTAAAAATACAGATAGACTGAAAAGGCACTAGAGGGCACACTAGATTCCAGAAGCTGTCACTTGAGGCAGAAGACCAATGGCATTATTTTTACAAGGTGCTAAGACAGAGCACGTCAGCATGTTGTTTCACATAGCCACTGCCAGCTGCAGACTCACTTGTTTGTCAGGCTGTGGGTGGTTCTATAGCAGTAACTCCCATATATCAGCTCTGCTATTCCTGGTTGATCGCTTTACAGTGACGTAAATGCAGGATATTTGAAAACTGTAGCGCACAAGGCTACTGAGCTCTAAAGGGTTAAATCTTGTAAGTTAGTAATGTAAACAGGCTCCAGTATTTCAGGATAAGGATCAGAAAAGGAAGTGGGGCCCGTGCGGCGCAACGTGTGAGGAGAGGGGCCGCGCTCCGATCACAGCAGTGACTGCTCTGTAAGTTACTACAGCTGCAGCGTCTGTCACTTTCAGTTCTCCAGTAGCTCCTGTGATTGGAGTCGGCCCCTCCTCTCCTGCATGTGGGCGGGGCTTCAGTGACTCACCACAAATAAGTACTCAATAAAAATAACATGGATTCTCATTCAAGAACAGACGTTTCAGTAACGTTATTTTTTAGAGTGGTTTTCTGCACACGTCTAATTTTATTTTACTGTATTAACGTTTTAACTGCTCAAATAGCACTGAAACTCATTTACAGTAATACGGATGTGAAAATCAGCCTGACAAATGCATTACAGAACAAATGCCCATCATCTATATACTAGTAAACAGTTCTGAGATGAGCCAGCAAATGACCTATAGATAGACTGGATTCCATCCTCCAGGGTTATCAGAAGCAGTCATTTCATTTCTGCGGTGTACCCATATCCTCTCTTGATGCTAATGAAGAACCACCTTAAAGGGACCCTGTTATGTTTAACATGATATATGATCTGCCAACAGAATGTCATGCGCAGGAAGAGGTGATCAGATTGATATATAGTTTTGTGGGAAAGGATTTAGCAGAACCTTGTAATATATTTATTTTAATTCCTGCTTGTTCTAAGTTAAGGAGTTCAGTAGACAGTGTTATCAGTGATTGACCGGCTTTCATAAATGTGTGTGCATACAGAGATAGCCATCAATCACTTATAAGACCACCTACTGGGCATCTTATCCTAGAATAAGCAGGGATGTAAATAAGTATATTACAGATCAAAGGGGTTTTCTCAGCATGTTGTTTCACATAGCCAATGCCAGCTGCAGACTCACTTGTTTGTCAGGCTGTGGGTGGTTCTATAGCAGTAACTCGCATATATCAGCTCTGCTATTCCTGGTTAATCGCTTTACAGTGGCGTAAATGCAGGATATTTGTAAACTGTAGCGCACAAGGCTACAGAGCTCTAAAGGGTTAAAGCTTGTAAGTTAGTAATGTAAACAGGCTCCAGTATTGTCAGGATAAGGAACAGAAAAGGAAGTGCATCATCATCCTGACTGCTGCTTTAGCCTGTTAAAGCAGAGACAGAGCAGAGAGAGGTAGTTGGTAACTAGGGGAACTTGTGTACAGAAGAGGAGATCAGATCTGCTCCCAACTCTGAAGAGAAGCAAAATCAAAACAGCAATGTATTTGGGAATAGTCTTTATCTTTGCCTACATGCTTAAAGTTAATCAATGAAATGAGAATACCCTCTTTAAGCTTAATCATTTCCACAAACCTATATATCAATCTGCTCAGCTCCTCCTGCTCAGGCTGTTGAAAGATCAAAAAGCATATTCCACATGAAAAGATCTAAGGATCTCTGTGGATTACTACGCATCTTACCAATACTTTTTTTAAATGTATACTTTAAACCAATAGCATAATATTTCTTATTCATGCACCTTCCTTGTCATTTATGTTTTTCATCCTGAAGCTTCAAAGTTATCTGCAGTATCCTCAGGCATGCTTGTCTCAGAAGGGAAGAGATCTAAAGCCAGCTGGCGCAATGTGGAGACACCTAGGGCCGCCGTACAGCCAGTACAGGGGACACTGATGTACCGGGCACAGTGAAACAGGGGGCCCACGGAAAGCTTGCCCTCTTGTTTCATAATCTGGTCAGGCTGTACACGGCCCCGCGGCACTGCTGACCGTCCACAGGGGCCCGTGCGGCTCAACGTGTGAGGAGAGGGGCCGCGCTCCGATCACAACAGTGACTGCTCTGTACATTACTACAGCTGCAGCGTCTGTCACTTTCAGTTCTCCAGTAGCTCCTGTGATCGGAGTCGGCCCCGCCACTCCTGCCGGTGGGCGGGGCTTCAGTGACCGGGCCGCAGAGTCGAGGGGGGCCCCCACTCCGATCACAGGAGACGTAGGAGAACTGGAACGAGGTTGGGGGA
>JAODAL010066918.1:0-17539 GCA_025379985.1 Phyllomedusa bahiana
AAACCAAAAAACCTTTTAGTTGAGAAGAATTTGCCCCCCTGGTTTGGAGTATTCACCCAAATTTCAAATTCAATGGTTTCATTTTTCCCCAAATCCTTCTTCAGTGATTAGGGCAGACCCCCCGGGAAAATAAAATGATGCGACCCCATAGTGACCCCAGCCCCAAAAAATTTGTTTGAATTTTGTGTCCACCCCTGGGGCCCTTTGACAACTTAACCTCAAGAAATAACCTTTTTAAAAAATCTGATTTTTTTTTAGAGAAATTTGAAGCTCTCCTGATTGCCCCTAAAACGGTGAGATGCCAGTGCGCCGTCAGCCATCTGTTAACACGGAGGTCCAGCTGCCAGGGCCAGATTACAGTGGGTGCGGTGGAGCCCAGGTTTGCGTCTGTCTTTCTATTAACACGCAGGTTCAGCAGCCAGGGCCGGGTTACAGTGGGTGCGGTGAGAGCCCAGGCTGGGCCCTTCATCTTTTAACAGGTAAAAATGCCCTTATGAGCGCAATCGAAAACAGTCGTGCTGAAGCAGAGTGCGGAAGCGGAAGTGTTGGGGAAAGGGACCTCCAGCTTCTAGTACCAGTCAGACCTGGTAGCCTTGCCCTTCTGTATGAGTGCGGACCAATTGAGCTTCACTTGGAAATACTGGTGGTTAACGCTCTGTTCCCCCAGGTCCCTTTTTCTTGGCATTCTTTTTCTCATTTTACTCAAGTGTGGAGGAAATTGTCTCTGTTCTTTGTTCTCTGCCCGTGCTCCATACTCCATGTCTCTGAAAAACCTACATCTGGTAAGTCTTCCTTTTAACCCCCTTGTACAATTCAGGAGGAATTTTTTTTTACCAGTATTTTGTACATACAAGTTTTTTAGTAGTTTAATTCTAAAAAAACACATTTTTAAAATAGGATGGAATCCCACCATGTTTTGTTTTCTTTTTTTTAATTGTATTAAAGGGGTTGTCTCAATACAGGGATTGCTAGCTATGTTAAAGATCTTGCAAAAACAAATCATTTTGCAATATGTGTCCATTAACAGTGTCCTACCTATTCCCGTTTCTGACAGCACCCTCACCTTGAGCCATCTTGACAATTGTGAAGAACAAATGTCTGTTAAGAAACAACCATTTTTTTATAAATAGGACATGTAATATAGCTGCATGTCACAGCAAAATGCCCCAAAAATTTAAAGCATCGACCCTTGATCCACTTTGGCAATTGTGAGAACAAATGTCTGTTAGAAACAACATTTTTTATAATAGGACATGTAGTATAGCTGCATGTCACAGCAAGTGCCCCCAAAAATTCAAAACATGACCTTGAGCCACTTTTGACAAGTGTGGAAGAACAAATGTTCTGTTGAAACACATTTTTTAGAATGGACTTAGTTTGCTGCATTTCAAAGCAGCATGACCCAAAAAAAATTATAAATATGAATTCTCAGTCCACTATTAAAAATTGTGAGGGAGAATACCATTTAAAAGCCACACATTTCTGTTCACAAAGGACCCTGATTATTGCTGTATCTCACAGCAAAAATGACCCCAAACAAATTATCATAAATATGACTTCTCCGCCCATATTAAAATTGTTGAGGGAGAAATGCCAATTAAAAAGTCACATTTCTGTTCCAAAAGGACCATGATTATGCTGTATCTCACAGGCAACAAGACTCAAAAACATTTGACAATGCGAAAAAACTTCTAAAGATATGTGAGTAATGAATACGGTGTTGTCATAAAAGCTTGACTTGTCTTTTACAGTCTCCTCACAGCAAAAACCAGCAAATGAACTGATGGGAAAGAGAATAAAAAATGCAGTAAGAAATGATCATTTTAAAAAAAGTTTCAAAAGGACCATTTCTGTTTGAAGAGGATTAGGAATGTGAAGTAGGACCGGCAAACTTAATCTCGGTGACCTTGGCAATTGGGGCACAACATCATAGGAATCCATGCCTGATCTTCATCTTGATGAAGTACAAAACCGATCCACATTATCTGTGGATGAAAGCCGGATGCGTTTGTCTATAATGACTCCTCCTGCTGTGCTGAAGGTCCGCTCAGAATATGAGGCTGGCTTGCTGGGCAGGACAACACCTCTATGGCCGTGCCAGGCGAAGCTGGCCATTCTGTCCATTTTGGATTCCCCGAAAGTCTATTGGGTCCGGAACACATCAAAACATCGGTGCTGAGACGCGCTAGTCGTGCACCATGATTCTTAAGCTGGTCTCTGTTTGTGTTTGGAAGCGGCTGTGTGCCCTGCAGTGCTTGCGTTGCTGAGGTGGTTAGATAAAGATTGCAGAGATGGTCACCCATTAGGCTTCTGCCACCCTTGCTCGCTGCTTCAGCGCTACGGGACTACTTGGCACTCTATGCGGTCACGTCGTGATGGTTGTTCCACCGTGACATTTGTAGAACGTGAATCAGACACAACAGATGTCTCCAATTTATCAATCAGCAAGGTCTCCATTTCCTGCATTTTACTCTATATTGGGTGGGTGGAAGGAAAGTGCTGAGTGTTGTTTTGTACCGGGGATCCAGGAGGGTGGCCAACCAGATAACTTGTTGTTCTATTTTGATGCTCCTTTAATTCGCGGATTATGTTGGAGGAAAATGGAGCATCCAAGCACTCATGTGAGAGTTGGAGCCTTGATTTACCAAGACTCTGGGTCGAGGGGCACTAGCAAAATGATCTTCCTATCTTCCTCCTCCACCTCAAATTGACGCGCCAAACTCTTTCGAGGAAAGGGACGTCGGTTATGTCGGTGTCTAGGAATACCTTCTCCTCCTCCTCCGCTTCTCCGGAACAGCTTCAACACAGCCCTGGACTGTTAAGATGATTGCACCTGACGAGCTGATTCGCCACTATGCACTTAGCCTGGACCCGAAACCACTGCTAATGAAGACGATGAAATTGTGAAACTGTCGGGCACTGGGATTTGACGTGAGAGAAAGGCTCCGTGTCTGCATCTGTGGTCCGTCTCTCCTCCGTCGCTCGCAGGACCTGTTGTTTCAGTAGTGTCCAACAGATCGTTCCAGAACTAAGATCAACCACAATGCACATGCTGACAGGGCTTTGTAAGCACTGACCCCATATTGGTGCTTCTTCAAAACTGGCAAGGATGGTGCAGAGCTCTTTCACTGCATCACTGTCGGTGGTCTACACCCCGAGGTCCGCACCGCTGCTTGGTCAGGCCATGTGTCACTTCGTCTTACTGCGTAATGGCATTGCGCTGCGCCACAATCGCTGGAGCATAGTGGTAGGGTGGAATTCAGCGTGTTTGCCACTTCAACATGAGGACGGTTGACGGGTGAGGGCCGAGATGCAGATGCAATGCAGCCAGGCGTACAAAGCAGGGTGGCGAACGGCGGAATGAGACTTAGACTTCGAGCCTTCCTCAGCAGGCAGTCAGACCCAGGTTAGCTCTTTAGGAAATTTATGGACGACAAGGTTCCATGACATGTGCCAAGGAAAGGGATGTGCTCCAGCTACCGATCTTAAGGGGCGGCAGGGCAGATTTCGCCCGTTATCGCACACACCTTGCCTGGCACAAGGTTCTTGTCACCCAGCCAGCGGCTCATCTCGTTTTGAGGAGAGCCGTCCACAAGGAAAAACTCTGACTGTGTGTGGAATGTCTCCAAAGACAGATTATTTCAACACGGCCAGGATTTCTATGGGCACGTGATGCTCACCACGAAGACCTTGGGGGAAAGAACCATGCACCTCCCTGCGGTTTTGAAGAGCGTGCGTGTGCCTGAGAGCCACCGTCACCCCTAAGGAGAACATCCACCCAGCTCACCCAGTTGAGCTGTCACAGGAGATATCAGCGGCCTTGGCCGTGATTACTAGTCCATGTGTCGGTGGTCAGATGGACTTTTCCGGCACAGGATGCAGACAACGCGCTTTGAAATTTTAGATGACACGGTGGGCCGCAGTCCAGGGCCAGGGACGGCTTTTATGCAAAGAAATGCCTGTCTGAGATCTGTATTGGGGGCAGGCAAGGGCCATGACGTGGCGGAACCAATCTGTGTCCACCAGACAGAAAAGGCAAACATTTCAAAGGCCAAAAGCCTGCAAATGCCGACATCAGGCTTTTAGGTTTGGGTTGGTTTTGGTTTAAAGTGTTTCTTGCCTCCCAAACTGGAGACAGAAGGCTGGCTGCTTGGACTGGCTGCTTGTTTGGTGGCGTGCAGGTCGCCATACTGGCGGAAGGAGAAGGGGTAGGATGGGCTCTGGTGGTGCTGGTTGTACTCGGGCGACGGTGGAGGCTGTAGCGGAGGGCTGGATCAATGTTCATGACTCTGAGAGTCAATGGGCCCACGCTAAGAACGCATGCTTGGTGGTGGCGGAGGAGGAGGAGGAGCGGACGACAGAGGGTGTGACGTGAGTTGGAGGCCCGGCGACGGTCTGGCCTTTTTTGGCAAGTTGTTTGCCTCCATTTCCAACTCATGCATTCGCCTACATGTGATAGACATGTTGGTGGTGGTTAAAACCTAAGGGTTATTGCCTTCTACTTATCGCATTTCGGCAAGGCCTGGCACTATGACATTCGCTGGGTGAATCAAGAGGCTTGCTTAAAGAAGGCCCGGGCTTGAGAGGTCCTGGACCCTTTTTTTGACAGCGATAACGAGGAGATGGGTTTCCGCTGAACGTGGTGGCGGATTCATATCAAGCGGGACTTCTGCGACCGCCTACCTCTTTTGGAGGCGGTACCCGTACTGGACATCTTACCCCATCGTCTTCCTCCTGTCCAGTGATGTGAAGCGCTCGCAAAGCAAATTCTGCTGATAGACCACGTTGGATCCGCAATGTCGTCATCTCATCATCAACACAGGTGATTCGTCGTTCCCTGACAATCTGCATCCAGGAGCTGCGGGCTACAAGCAAGAGGGATGCAAGGCGTTGCCGACCGCCCGGGAAATTTTGCCGTTGACCGGCTTCCTTCTCCTCCTTGGATGACATCAGTAACTGGGCGTCAGAGCAGAGAAAATCATCCTCTTTGTCATCTTGATATTTTAACATGCCTTCTGACCCCCACCGCATTTTGTCATCAAAGAGGTCTTCAGGAAAATGGATTAATCACAGTGCTGGGTACACGAGATTGACATTTGGGCTGCTTCATGTTTGGACGGATGTGATGATGCTGATGACGACATTTGTGGCCGTGACTGGAGGACAAGGAGGTAAGGACTTGCTGGATGCAGGTTGCATTAAACTGAAAAGAACAGATTGGGTACGCTGTTCGTTACTGAGATTCACTGAGGCCCTGACACAGCGACTGACAGGCCTGACGGTTCTGCAAACTGACGATGCCGCTGGCATGCGTGTTGTCGCAGCACTGGAAGAGCATTCCTCGTACCTATACCTCCATTGTCCTACCCCCCTCTTTGCTCGGTTACCACCTGAATTTCGCTCCTTGTTCAGAAAGATAAAATATTTGAGATGTATGGAAGTGTTTTTGGAAAGTCTCTTATTAAAAGCGGCAAATCCACAGCTATTCTCAAAATCCTTAATCAAAACAAAAATTGCTGGATTCAAATTTAAACTGCAAAGTAGAGTCTATCAACAAAGCTTGATGACCAAAAAGTGAAAAAAACACCTGTCTGAAATGTTATACGGATATTATTAAAAAAGATATTTTTGGCAACCTATCGTACCCCTGTGGTGACTAGAAAAGTTTGCCTGATTCAAAATTTAATTGCATAGCTAGATCTATTCAACAAAGCTTGACTGACAAAAGTGAAAAAAAAACGCCTGTCTGAAATGTATAGGGATAATAAAATGTATTTTTTGGCACCTATCAATTCCACTTTAGTTGACTACAGAAGTTGCTGGATTCAAATTTAACTGCAAGGTGGCTCTATCATACACAGCTGCTGCGCCAAAGTGAATAACTACACGTTCTGAAATGTTATATTGATAATAAAAGGTATTTTTGCCCTATCAACCTGTGGTGACTACAAAGTTGCTGGATTCAAATCTTAACTGCCAAAGTAGATCCATCAACAAGCTTGGACTGACCAAAAAGTGAAAAAAAAAACCGTATATGAAATGTATATTGATTATAAAAGGTATTTTTGGGAACTATCAATTCACCTGTAGGTGACTTTAAATTGCTTGTATCAAATTGAACTACAATATAAGCTTATGACAAGCATGACTGACCAAAAGTGAAAAATAAAGAACATTTGTCTGAAATGTATTACGAACAAAGTTTTTAAAAGGGATAATAAAAAGCGTATTTTTGGCACATTTAAATTCACATGTGGTGAATACTTATTTGATGTATTCAAATTTAACTACAAAGTAGCTCTATGAACAGAGCATGACTGACCAAAAGTGAAAAAAACACCTGTCTGAAATTTAAGGGGGATAATATAAGGTTTTTTTGGCCCCTATCAATTCACCTGTGGTGACTACTAAATTGCGGATTCAAATTTAATGAAAAGAAAATAAATAAAAAAAAGTTTACTGACCAAAAGGGAAAAAAACACGTATCGAAATGATTCGGAAAATTAAAAAAGGTATTTTTAGCACATTTAAATTCACCTTGGTGACTGCAAAATTGCGTTTTCACTTTTAAGTGCAAGGTGCCCAATGAACAAAGCGTAGTGGCCAAAGTAAAAAACACTTTCTAAAAAAGTATTCGGATAATAAAACGTTTTTTTTGGCACCTTTAAATTCCCCGTGTGACAAAAAATTGCTGTATTAAAATTTAACTGAAAATACTCTATCAACAAAGCGTACGCGCAAAGTAAAAAACACGTACTAAAATTTTTGATAAGAAATTTTATTTTTGGCACCATAAACCCTGTGGTGACTAAAAAAAATTGCGGGATCTAATTTAACTGCAAGGTTGGCTATATCAACAAATTGGAATGGGCCAAAATTGAAAAAAACACCTATCTGAAATGTAAACGATAATAAAAAGGAGTTTTGCACCAAACAAGGAGCCCTGTAGTTACAGAAAAGATGTGTATCCAAATTAAGTTCAGGCCCCCAATACCGGAAAAAATTTCAATAGAAAATGTTAAAAATAAAGCTATTGCGTGCAATGTCTCAGTAAGTCTTGGGGAACTATAAACCGTATTCTTTGAAGACTTTCTGTGTTCGCCCGCGGAACCCCCCCCCCAAACCCCCTTTGCCCCCAATTGTGACTTTACCGGTGATCTCCCTTTTTAAAATTTTCACCTAACTACATAAAAATCTTTAAATCTCTGCTAACTAATTGAAGTACACTAACGAGGTTTCCTGTGAAGAAATAAATAATTTGTGAGCTGTTTTTCTGGTGTATGGACAAAGGGGAAGCGCACGTCCCACTTTCTGAACGCGACAGACACTGATCAAATAACAGGATGGGGGTGTTCTATGTAAAACGAGGTCAGTGATTTTTTCCCCAAAACGCAAACCCAACACATCCCATCATGCGCGCACACACACCACCCTGCTTATTTTTAACTGTTTGCGGCCCCCAAAATGACAGGAAGCGCCGAAAAAAGGCAATTTAAAAAAAATTAGCCAGATTTTAACCTAAATTATCGCGTGATCTAAAAAATCTGATCAACGTAAATCCTGTGCCGATTTCAACTTTGTCGATAATAATCGCTCCACACTACCCAGTAGTCTACACTGAATGGATTTTCAACCAGACAGATTTTCGGAACATGCACAATCTTCCGCCCAGTTTGTGTGCTAGTCAGTGGTTAACCCCCTAAGGACCAAGCCCGTTTTGGCCTTCCTGACACAGCCCTATGTTTGAAATCTAACACAAATATCAGTGGCACACTAAAGACTAAGTAAAACCTCAAGGTATATAGGAATATTGGAAATGCATTACTGCTAAGGAAAATATGAAAAACCTGGGACCTAGTTAGATTTTGATCAAAGGTTATTTCCGTATTTGGGGTCCCCTATAGTCCTAATACCGTTCCTAAAACGTTTTAAATAATGAACCAAATTAGGAATTTGCATTGATTCCGAATGGTAAAAAGCCCTATCACAAGGGGAATGGAGATTGATTTCTCAAATAGACTAAAATAAGTCCCCGTCACTTATTAAATTTTTTAAAAACCGCATAGTTAAAGAAGGAATGATTTACATTCAAAAAACGTGCCCCACTAAGACAAGTAAAACGAATTTGGGGGTATTGGGGAAATAACGTGTAAAAAATGAAAAACCTGGGAAAATCCCTTTTGTTAAAAGTTTTGATTCAAAGATTGTATTAAGTCACCTCCCAAAACGTCAAGGGGATCCCAGAGCAGGGGGGTCCCTACACTGAACATGTTTTCCCAACAAAACGTCAATCCAGACTGCAACTTCAGGGAATGGAAGGAACTAGCAATTGGATTATCCTGCACTGGTTTAAAAGAGGCAGCTGAGTGCAGCAAGCCAATGAGATTGTCATTTCTCAAATAGACTACAAAACGTAATGAGGCTGTGCACATCTAAAATATACTTTGAAAAACGCAAGCATAGTTGCACACTGAAAAGGCAATAGCAAAACATCTAACACAAATATCAGTGGCACACTAAAGACTAAGTAAAACATCAAGGTATATAGGAATATTGGAAATGCATTACTGCTAAGGAAAATATGAAAAACCTGGGACTCTTAGTTTACAGTATGTTTGAAATCTGACATGTCACTTTACTTGAGAATAACTTTTTCAAACTTTTACCTATCTATGTGATTCAGAGACTGTTTTCTCGTGACACATTGTGCTTTAAGTTAGTAAGAAATTTTGATCCATACAGAACTTGTTTGTTTGTGAAAAATATCAAAATTTTGTGAAAATTTGGAAAAATTTGTCATTTTGAAAGCCCCAAAATTTCTGCATGCGAGACAGATAATTATTCACCACAAAATAGTTTATAACTAGCATCTACCATATGTCCACTATAGATTGGCATCATTAAATGTCTTTTTTTTTTTTTTTACGACATTAGGGGGCTTAGAAATTTCTCACATTTTCAAGAAAATTTGCAATATAAATTTTTTTAGGGACCAGTACAGTTCTGACATGGCTTTGAGGGACCTGCATGTAAGATACCCCTATAAATGACTTCATCTGAGAAACTACACTCCTCATTTACAACAGTGTTTAGGAAGTTTATTAACCCTTTAGGTATTTCACAGAAATTAAAGCAAAGTGGGGGTGAAATTTCAACATGTCACTATTTTTGCAGATTTTCAATATTTATCCATTATTCACTGGAATATGGTAAATGTGACCAGGGGAATGCAACTTAATATCAATTCCCCCAGGTCTGCCGTTTTTAGAGATATCCCATATGTGGCTCTAGTGCATTATTTGGCTCAACCACAAGCCTCAGAATAGGAAGAGCACCTACTGGACTCTGGGGTCTCATTTTCAATACCATTTTATTTAGGCACCATTTCAGGTTTGAGGACACCCTAAGGTGCTAAAACTTAATAAACACCTCTAAAAAGATCCCAAATTGGAAACTAAACCCCTTAAGGAATATAACCAGGGGTGCAGTGAGTATATCGAACCCACAGGTGATTCACAAATTTTTTTTAGCATTAGGCTGTGAAAATTAAAAAATATTTTTTTTACAACAATCTACAGTTTTAGCTTAAAATGTTTCATATTTACAAGGAATCCTGGAAAAAATTTTGTTACGCAATTTCTCCCAAGTTTGGCAATACCCTACATGTGGGTGTAAACTGCTGTTAGGGCTCATGTCAGGGCGTACAAGGGAGGGAGTGCTATTTGGCTTTTGGAACGCAGATTTTGGTGGGGCCAAGTCGCATTTGCAAAGCCCTCAAAGAACCAGAACAGGTGAAACCTTCCAGAAGTCGCCCCATTTTGGATTCAACACCCCTCAGGGATTTCATTTAGGGGTGTACTGAGCATTTTGGGTGCACTGGTGTTCCATAGTTTTTTTTTTTAGCATTGGGCCATGAAAATGGGGGGGAAACACAGTTCGGTCATTGTTTTTGGATTTCAATTTTACAGCATTCACCGTGCAGTGTAAATGACAGGATAACTTTACTATGGAGGTCGGTACAATTACAATGATATAGATTTTATGTTGTTTTTTCTGTTTTATTACTTTTACACAATAGAAATGTGTCTATAAAAAAATTGCGTTTTTATGTTGTCCTTTTCTGACAGCCATAACTTTTTTATTTTGCTGTGTGCAGAGTTGTTTAGGGGCTTGTTTTTTGCGGGATGAGTTGATATTTTTATTGGTACCAGTATAAGGTGCATATGACGCTATGTTCACTTTCTATTAAGGTTTTTGTGAGGAATTTTGAACAAAATACAGCAATCTTGGTAGTGTTTTTTATTTTTATATCGGACACAATATGGTATAAATGAAATGCTAGCTATAATCAGCAGGTTGATACGATTACAGCGATACCCAATTTGTATTTTTTTTATGTTTTACTGCTTTTATACAATAACAACACTTCTATTCAAACAGGAAAACACATTTTTGCATCGCCATAGTCTGAGAGCCATAACTTTTTCGTTTTTCTGTGTTCGGAGTTGTGTAGGGGCTTGTTTTTTGTGGGATGAGTTGACATTTTTATTGGTATCATTTTTGGGGGGACAAGACTTTTTGTTCAGTTTTAAATCCGTTTTTTGGAAGGCAGTGTGATGAAAATACAGCTATAGTGGTATTGTTTTTTATTTATATTTTTAACAGCGCTCACCATGCAGTAACCATGACCAGTTAGCTTTACTCTTTGGGTCAATACGATTATGATGATACCCAATGTATATAGTTTCTTTTATGTTTAAGCACTTTTTTAAAAAAAAGTGTTTTTATTGTGTAAAACAATATTTATGCTTCGATAACTTCTGAGAGCCATAACTTTTTTATTTTTCCTTATACGGAGCTGTGTAAGGACTTTATTTTGCGGGATGAACTGGCATTTTAATTGGTACAACTCTGACATTAATAGGAGTTTCTGATTGCTTTTTTTTCAATTTTATGTGCTGCAGGATGAACAAAAATCTTAATTCTGTGATTTTTTTTTTTTTTACAGCGTTCACTGTACAGGTTAATTAACATGACAGATTTATAGGGCAGGTCTTTTTTTATCTTTTTTGGGGCGATTGGCGTTTGTAAAGGGGAAAAGGGCGATGTACGTGTTTTTATTTTATTTTTTGTGTTTGTGTTTTACTTGTTTTTCCCTTTTTTTACTTTTCACATTTTTTTTTTTTTACTTTTCCCCATAGGGGATTTGAATGAGTGATCTTTAAATCGCTCATTCAATAGGAATCAATACACAGCTTGTTGCTGTGTACTGGTACCTTTGGCAACTGTCAGTCACGATGCCGGGCCGTGGCATAGTGACGTCACAGACAGCCCGGAAGGCAATCTTTACCTTTACTTCCGGGCAGTCTGTCACAGTTGCTGACGCCGACAGAAACCCAGGAGGAGATCGCTCATATCGGTCGCGATAATTAAGGGGTTAACCGGTCCCCCCCGGAGTGATCTCTGGTCGGGGCCGATGCTGCGGGATGTCAGCTGTAATATACAGCTGACATACCGCGCCGTTCATGTGAATTCTGTTTTAGAGTTTGCGCGATCCTCAGGACGTATGTATACGTCCAGGTGCGTGAACCCCCAAATGACCTGGTTGTATGCATACTACGGACAGAACCGTTCCCCAAAACCATTGAAAAGACAATAAAATACCAGTCGGATTCTTAAACAGAATCCAACCGGCGTTCTACACTTGCCGTGTGGCCGCAGCCTTAGGCTTAGTTCATGCTACGTTTGACCATACGTCAAAACGTGTACGTTATAACATATACATTAAACATGCCAAACGTGCACTGTTCTGAGCAGATATTTGACATCCATTTTTTTTTTACTAGCTTTTCTATTGGCTGTCAACCGTTTTTCCTTGCAATTTGATTGGGTAGATTATTAGTTTTATGATGGACACAAATATATACGTTTACAATATGGACACAGACACTAGTATACATTTCCCATTGACATACACTTTAACAAAAGTATACTGTAGCATATATGTTTTTATTCAACTTCAAAAAAGCGCAGCGCCCTCCGTCTTCCATCCGTCCACCTATATGAGAAAATGAACACGTTGACACATATGTTTTTCACTATGTCACACCACCAGATAACGGATCCATCATGCACTCATGATAACATAGTGTGTACTAAGCCTTAAAGGAGTTCCGTTTTCTTGTGTTTCTTGGCCTAAGCAATTCTCTCCTTGTTCCTCAGCAATGTTTTTTTGTAGTAATTGTAGTCTCCTCTGCACTTCCGACGTTGAGATGTGTTTGGTACTTGATCTCTAATCTTGCGGTGTCTGAGGCTGGTACCTCTAGTAAACTTATCCTGTGTAGCGGACATAACTCTTGGGCTTCCTTTTCGACGTGTATGAAATGTGAGCGCAGGTCTTGTTTCTTTAACATTGGAGTCACTAGCCTTTTACTTCCGGTCTTTTCTGTTATAAAACTCTGGATCTATATCTTAAAACTGTGAACCTGACGAAGTGTTGCTTTAAACACAAAACGCGTTGTTCTTATAAATAAAAATCTTCGATTTTTTACAAGATCTGCGCTCACATTTCATACACGCCGATCTGGTGAAGTGTCTATGCCAGATCTTTGGATTTGTATTGTTGAATCCAGGAAACCTCTTTTCTACGGATGTACAGAGGCACAGAGATAACCGAGCTGAGCTCTTTAAGAACTCTTGGGTGTAAGCCATCTGGGCCTGGAGCCTTGTTCACAATCAGTTTATTTTACTTGCCTTGGACCATTTCTACACTCAGCCAATTTATTACATTAGATGATGTATTATCTGTATTTGCACCACCTACATCCACACTGGGCCCACCACCATCGGTTAACTTTTCCTCTTTTGTATATACAGAGTGTAATAACCTATTTAGTAGCTCTGCCTTCCCCTGATCCTCAGAGACCAGCAGTATTTCCACCCACAAGGTTTCCACATCTTCACCCATTATTGCCTCTTTCACATTTGCCTCCTTAAATACAGACACACCTCCTCCCTTCCAGTTCACTCTGTCCTTCCTAAATAGAGTAAAACCTTGAAGGTTAACATCCTAATCATACGAGAAGTCTAGCCATGTCTCAGCAACACCAACCACGTCAATCTGTTCCTCTAGAACTTGTAGCTCAAGCTCCCCCATTTTGCTCATTAGACTCCTGGCATGGACTTTTTAATGGTACCATTGACCATGCCACATAATGTACTGGAAAACCCTCAAAAAATTCTGTGTGGTGGAATATGACAAAAATGTAATTCCGCCATTTTTGCAGGGGTTTTGTTTTTCTGGAGTTTACTTGTAGCATAAATGACATGTTATCTGTACTGTGCATTTTGGTATGATTAAAGTGGAACTAAATATTTAGAATTTTCATTATGTTTTAGCACTTAAAAAAAACAAACTTTGCATTACAGCATTGTTTTCTGCGACGAGAAATGTAATTCTGGGATTTTTTTTCTACGGTGTTTACTGTATGTAATAAATAAAGTTATATTCTAATAGAACAGAGTTTTATGGATGTGGCGATACCAATTTTGTGTAGATTTTTTTTATTTTTTAAAGTTTTCATTTTTATACTAGATAACTTTTGGACACAATCACATGTACACTGTATTATATAGATGATGCAGAAGGGTGTATCAAGATGGTGCTCCAATTACTTCTCACCATAGGCAGGAAGTATTAGGAGCAGCAGCATATCAGCTATGGAAGCCTTCAGTAGGTTTCCTTCTGCCATGGCAACCAGTTGGCAACCTATGGTTTTGTTGTAGGAGGGCGGGGAAGGAACGGTGTGCAGTGGTGTCTAAATAGGTAAACAGTAGGGATCAGTACAGGCTACAAACCTTGTGGTTAGCAGCGGGTGTCAGCTGTAATTAACAGCCAACAACTGCTGTGTATGGAGCAGGCTCAACTAATGAGCAACTCCATAGTTCCTTACTGACATTAAAACAGAAGTTTACATCAAATGTCAGTAAGATGTTAAATGATGGACTGTTGTTTCTCTTTACTTAGTTGAGTTGTTTTTGCCATAAAGTGGATTAAAGCAGGACAGGCTAAACACTGTACGGCATTGTGTACAAATCCCACCACTGCACAACACCACTGATGGTCTCAAAACACATTAGAAAATTCCACAAACTAGCTCTTGACACGGTGTACCTGTTAACTGAAAACCATTGCAGTTGACTACTTCATGGAGCAGAATTAGAGTGCTAAAAGTGTGCAACACCTGTCACAAATGGGGGCTTTTTGAAGAACTGAAAATATAAAACATATTCTGGTTTGTTTAACAATTTTTTGTTTACTACTTAACTCGATATGTGTTCCTTCATAGTTTCCTGTATTCTACCATGTAGAAAAAAAGCATGTAGTGGTAAGGTGTAACCAAACTTTTGACTGGTGCTATATAGTACTGTAAACAGTAGAGGCAATAAATACTGTGTTGTAGGACATAGGGGTTCTTATATGCCTGCCCCTGTATAGGCCAACTCCATTTAGTCACAGATATCTTAAAATACAAGCCCCTAGTGCTGAAGGCAACAGTTCTAACCAATAACTATTCTGCTGCATTTAAATGAGAACTGAGAAAAACTCTGCTGAGCTTATTAGAGTCTCTGATCTCAAAAGGCAGATGTTAGGATAATTCCACACAGCAATGTGTCCAAAATCCGATGGCATTTTCACATTGCTGGTCCGCGACGCACCGAAGTTTTCTTGCAGGTTTTTTGCACAAAAAAATGTGGCTGGATTTCGGATTCCCAGTGGCCCAGTACATTGGGGCTTTGGGAATCTGACATTGGGGCTTTGGGAATCTGACGTTGGTTCTGGCGGAATATACAACATGTTCTATATAGTGATGAGCGATTACGTCGACTATCGTCATCGGATCGATAGTCGATATCATCAATTATCATTACGATATCCGATAGTCGATAATAGATTATCGCCGATGACCATTAAAGTCTATGGGAGAGGAACAACACCTTCATTCTTACACCCAAACAGGGCTGGAGAGGCTGGAATTAACATCCACAACAGTAAACTGGATACGTGCTACATCTTAGGCAACACACTTAGGTTATAAAAGCCACAGAAGAAAAGTCACAGACCATTCACTATCCCTGTCTTGTACCACAGCATGACCCTTAAACCTGCATGAACCACAGATTAAAAAGTGCCAGAAGGCAGTATTATTTGAACAATCATTTTACTTGAACTGGACATTGATTATCCATATCCTGGGCCGCAGCATGAGCCCCGAACCTGCATGACCCCCAGATTAAAAAGTGCCGGAAAAAGGAGTGTTTCAACCACCTTTGTTGAACTGGGAAATTTATTAACCTTCCTGTAACCAAAAGACCATTAAACCTGTCTGCCCACAATAAAAAAATGCCGGGAAAAAGGGGTTTTTCAAACCATTTCAGTTGAGCTGGACTGACTAATCTGTCCTGGGGCAAAAATGACCCCTTAAACCTGTCTGTCCCCGGATTAAAAAGTGCCCCAAAAAGGAGTTTTCAACCCCCCATTTTTGTTGAACTGGAATTGATTATACCTGTCCCTTTCACAGTTGACCATTAAAAATGGACCCACAGATTAAAAAGTGCCGGAAAAGGAAATTTTTTCAACCACCCTTTGTTGAGGGAATTGATTATTGCCCGGGGCCGCAGAATGACCATTAAAATGTCTGACCCCCGATTAAAAATGCCGGAAAAAGGGCTTTCAACCCCCATTTTGTTGAAGGACATTGATATACCTGTCCTTGGCCCCAGCATGACCCCGAACCGCATGACCCCCAGATTAAAAAGTGCCGGGAAAAAAGGGTCTTTCAAACACCATTTTTGTTGACGGAATTGCATATCGTCCTGGACCCAGTTTTAACCCTAAACTGTCGACCCATAGATTAAAAAGTGCCGAAAAAGGGGTTTTTCAACCACCATTTTAGTTTAACTGCACCCTTGACTATACCTGTTCTGTAAAAAAACAGTAGACCTTAAACCTGTCGACCCACAATTTAAAAAAAAACCAAGAAAAAAGGGGTCTTTTCCCAACCCCCCTTTTTGTTTCAAATGGACATAGACTTTCCCTGTCCTGAGCCAAAAGCAAAAGCCCCAAAACTGCATGACCCACAGATTAAAAAATGGGCCAAAAAAAGGGGTCTTTTTAAAAAAAACCCTTTTAGTTGGAATGGTCATAAAAACCCACCCGTCCTGGACCGCCCGCATGACCCCTTTAAAATTTTCATGAACCCCCCCCGATTTAAAAAATGCTGGAAAAAGGAGTCTTTTTAACCACCAAATTTTTTTTCAATGGACATAGACTAAACCCTTTCCTGGGCCCCTAGCAAAAGACCCCCCCAAAAAAGCTTTACCCAAAGATTTAAAAAAAAAGGGCCGGGGAAAAAAAAAAAAAAAAAGTCTTTCAAACCACCATTTTAGTTTGAATGCCCCATTGACTTTACCTGTTTTTGTACCCGTATGACCATTAAACTGTCTACCCACAGATTAAAAAATTTCCCAAAAAAAAAGGGTCTTTCAACCACCATTTTAGTTTCACTGGACATAGACTATCCCTGTCCTGAGCCCCCAGGGAAGTCCCCCAAAAAACCCGCATGACCCCCAGATTTAAAAGTGCCCGGAAAAAAGTTCCCTTTTAACCACCATTTTAGTTAAAATGGCATAGACATCACTGTCCGGGGCCCAGCATGACCCCCTTTAAATTTAAAATGACCCACAGATTAAAAAGTGCTGGATAAAGGGGGTCTTTTAACCCACCAATTTTTGTTTAACTTGGACATGATATCCCTGTCCCCCGGGCCAAAAGCGGGGCCCCAAACCTTTCATGACCCAACCGATTTTTAAAAAGGGGCCGGGAAAAAAAAGTTTTTTCAACCCCCCATTTTAAATTGAACTGCACATTGAAATATACCTGTTCTGTACCACAGTATGAAACCCTTAAAAACCCGTCCCGACCACAGATTAAAAATTTTCAAAAAAAAAAAGGGGTCTTTTAACCAACCCTTTTTGTTTTAAATGGACATTGACTTTTACCTTTCCCCGGGCCGCAGAATGACCCTTAAAACCCTTTTGACCCCACAAATTAAAAAGTTCCCGGAAAAAAGGGTCTTTGAACCCCCATTTTAGTTTTTAAAATGGACTTTTAAACCCAACCTGTCCTGGGTAACCACATCCTTTTCAAGTTTCCTGTACCTCCCTTGTACAATTCCCGAGGAATATTTCCCTTTTACTTTTTTGAACCCTGCAAGTTTTTTTTTGTAAATTTAAATTTTAGAAAACACATTTTTAAAATAGGAAAGGAACCCCCCAAAATACTTTGTTTTTTCCCCTTTTTTTTTTTTAATTAAATGGGTGTCCCCAATAAGGGGGTTTCTAGCCTTTTGTTAAAAATCTTGCAAAAACAAGTCGGTTTTTCCTTAAAATGTCTTTCCTATTCCTGTTTTTGGGCCGAAACCAACACCCTTGAGCCTTTCTTGACAATTTGGGGAAGAAACAAATGTCTGGTTTGAAA